>JBBBDQ010027063.1:0-13612 GCA_037127315.1 Ascarosepion bandense | reverse complement strand
TCTACTTAAACTCACCTCGGTGAAGGGTCTGTCCACTGAAGACCCGAGGAACTTTCCCCAGGCCCCAGGTGTCATCACCCTGGTAAGAAATACCGGTGGGAACCTGCGGGTCTGGGACCATATCGCCGAGGTGCAGAAACAATACCCAAAAATGACTATGGCGATAGAAAACTCACCAGAACTTGCAAAGATGGCAAAAAATTGTTCGGGGAGGTTCCCCGTTTTAATCCACCCCTGTCTGTATAGGGTTCTAAAGCTAACCTACCCCACGGACGTCGGCGGAATTGTCTTAGACGGACGGATTACGTCCGACATTGGTACAGGGTCCCTAGGACAGTCCGTCGGGGTCCCGTCTACCCGAGATTTCTACCCGGTATGCGAGTAGAGCCGTCTGTTGCATGTCTTTTTCTGTTTTTTCGTTTCAGATCTAAAGAATGTCTATTAAGTTAGCCAGTATAAATGCGAAGGGCCTGAGGGATCGGGGTAAGGCGGCTCGCCTGCTTCGTGACCTCTTGTCCTTCGGCGTGGATGTGGCCGCGATCCAAGAGACTCACTTTGTTTGCGAAGTCGACTCGTGTGTGCTGTCTAACGACTTTGTCGTCTATTCAGCATATGGGAGCCGGCTGGCCAGAGGTGTTTCTTTGCTGGTCAAGCGTACCCTGGACGCGAGGGTGGACCTTGTCCATGTCGGTGCCGAGGGCCGGCTGATCGTGGCCGATATTGCAGTGAAAAGCAAGTCGTTCCGGCTGATTGTGGTTTATGCGCCCAATGTTCAAGGTGAGCGTGTCTCTTTCTTTCGGCTGTTGGAGCCCTTCATGGTGCATTCAACACGGCTAATCTTAGTTGGGGACTGGAATGCCGTCCTAACCCCCAAATGGGATAGAGGAAGGGGCGCTAGCGGGTGGAGTGGTGATCGTAGCCTGGTTGATCTGATCGGCGATTTTGGTCTCGTCGATAGATACCGGGTCGATCATCCGGATGGGAGCATGTGGACGTGGACGCATAGTTGGCCTTCTACCCGGGTATCTGCGTACCTGGATAGGATGTTAGTGAGAGAAGCCGACATAGACTTCTTAGAATGTCCAACGTTCCACTGGTTAGGCTACTCGGACCACAAACTCGTTTGTGCCCGTGTGGCGTTAGGATTTAGGCCTAGGTTGGCTGGTTATTGGAAGTTCAATCAGTCCTTACTGGACAGGCGGGACTTTCGTGACCAGCTGACAAAACTAGTGCAGCGGGCGTTAATTGGGCGAGTCATTGGGAGTAAGTGGTGGGTTAACCTTAAGGACTCCATTAGGTCTTTCGCCACCAAATATAGCCAGCGGCTCAACTTAGATAAGGCTGCGGAGGCAAAGACACTTAGTGCTAATTTCGCCCGGGCGGAGGCTGGTGGGGATCCCCTAGAAATAGCCTTAGCCAGGGAGGCCCTGGAGCGCCTGACTAGCGGGCGCTACATGGGTCAGGTAATTAGGGCTAAGTTAAGCAAGATGTCTTCCGAAGCTGTGAACATGGGCGCGGAACTGCGCAAGGAAGAAATTCGCCATGCCGGCGACCGGTACATTCGAGAGGTACGCGACCCGGAGGGACATCTCCTTAGGTCCACCGACGACATGTGCGAGGCGTTCCGGCAGCATTTCGAGCACCGATTTACCAAGGAGCCCGGTCTCCGTGACGAGGAGTTTCGCAGCTATTTGGCTGACTTTCCCCGACTTTTGCCGGCTGAAGCGGCTAGCTGCGAAGGGGAGATTACGGAGGACGAAATCTACGTGGCTTTGAAGAAGGTCGGCAGTGGCAAGTCGCCAGGTTTGGATGGTTTGCCCTATGAATTGTACTTGAGGATGTCGCACCTTTTTGTCCCGCTCTTGGCTGTCGTGTTCAACCACTGGTTTCGGCAGGGGTCCATCCCCGGTCGGATCACCAGGGGCGTGATCACGCTGTTGAGAAAAGGCAAGAAGGTTGGGAGGGAACTAGATGACTACAGGCCCATAACTCTGCTAAACACAGAGTTAAAGATTTTGGCCAAGATCCTGACGAATCGCTTGCAGCTAGTTGCCGAGTCTCTGTTGGAACCGGATCAGACTTGTTCTGTGAAGGGGAGAACAATTCAGAGCAACCTGCACTTGATTCGCACGATCATAGAGGGTGTAGAAGACGACGATGAGGCCGCGCTGATCAATTTAGATCAGTCCAAGGCATTTGATAGGATTGACCATGGCTACCTGGCTGCTGTCCTGCAGGCCGCCGGATTCAAACCCGACTTCAGCCGCTGGATTAGCCTTCTGTATCGCTCCCCCAAGGCTGTGGTACAGGTGAACGGGAAGCTGTCGGGCGCTTTCGCGCTGTCTAGGTCGGTCCGACAGGGTTGTCCACTGTCTTCTCCTTTCCATGTCTTGGCGCTTGGAGCCCCTCCTTCGCCGGCTGAGGGACGAGACGGGCAGTCCGGTCCTGCGTGGAATTGAAGTCCCTGGCGGAGCTCGAGCCAGGGTTTCTGCGTACGCCGATGACGTAACGACCTTTGTGTCCTCCCGCAGGGACATAGAGGCGGTACACCAGGCGCTTGTACGGTACGAGAAGGTGACAGGGGCCAGAATTAACTGCGACAAGTCATCCGGCTTGCGGTTAGGTGCCTGGAAGGGAGTTTCCTCCCGGGGCCCTTCAGCTGGACGGACGGGCCGGTCAAGCTCCTCGGAGTTTGGTTCGGTCCGGACTTACAGCTGGAGAAAAACTGGTCAGAAGTACTGGCAAAGGTCGGCGCGTCGGTCAAGATTTGGCGTCGACGGGGTCTCTCCGTGAAGGGCTTGGCGGAGGTGTGTAACACATACCTCTTTCCCATGATCCTTTACCGGCTGTCAGTACTTCCCCTTTGTGACGATCATGAGAAGGCGCTCGAGCGTTTGCTATTCTCCTGTCTGTGGAGAGGACGCAAACACATGGTCGACAAAGGAGTCTGTTGCCTCCGTCCGTGTCAAGGGGGTCTGGGGATGCCACACTTGAGGAGCCACGTGCTCGCTTCAAGGTTGGCATTCCTCAGGCGCGCGTTGGAGGAAGATCGGTTGCTTGCGGGGGTAGTGAGGGACATGTTCCCTTGCCTTACCATCACGCCCCCGACCCCTATGGCTGACCGTCAGGCCTTGGGTGCGACCAAATTCCTGCTCGAATGTCTGGCGGCTTACAGGCCATTCCACGGTCCAGTGACCTTTCACAGCCTAGGAAAATCTTCTATCGGGGATTAGTGGAGGGGTGCCGTGAAGGATAAGCTGTGGAGTAAGCTCGGCATGTCGAGAGTGGAGTACCGCTCTCATTGGTCTTGGGCGCCAGGTGCGGATTGGCTCAGCAACTCTGAGTTTTCTCTGACCTGGCGATTGGCTCGGAATGGTTTGTCGCTCAATGACAAGCGTTCGCAATGGGCCTGGCGGATTTGCCAGATTGTGAACGTTGCGACCTTGGAATTAAGGAGACGTCTGCGCACGCCTTCTTCCATTGTTCGCGCGTTCGCCCGTTGTGGGCGCGTGTCGGCGAGTTGACTGCTCCGTATCGCGCCGCGGGAGCTTGTGCTCATTGATCGCGCATACGCTGTGGACAATGTGTCGCCCCCGTACTCTGGAGTGAAGCGGATGGTGTTTCTGTCGCTACTGGCCACGGCTAGAATGGTGATTTGGATGACGCGTCTGGAGGAAGTCTTGCGGGGAGGTCGTCTTTCGGATCAGGATCTAATCCGATATTTTATTTTCAACTCAAAATGAAGATTAGAACTGAACGGAAACGGCTGCACCCGACAGACTTTAACTTAGTGGATATATGCAGCGAGCCTGGTTCGTGTGACCGGGGCTAGTCTTGATTTTCTTTTAGATCTGCTGCTCGCAGGGTGGATTCCTCTGGAACCCCTCCCGTGGTTAAGGTGATATTCTTTTGTATACCTAGTTAATGTGAGTAGTAGTGTTAGTCCCGGCCTGTTCCCGGCTCCCTTGCTTTTGTTATGATCCAGTTCGAGATCCCCATTGTCCAGAGTTATTTTGTCCCATTTTCATTCGGCTGGGTCAGCCTTATATATTCTCCAGTCCAATTTATTTTATACCCTACTTCGCCATTCCCCTTTAGAAAGAGAAGCGGCTTGATTTTGTCTCTACAGGCAGAATACAGTGGCCTCTTTAATTATGTGGGTGTGTTTGGGTCTTACTAACATAATGTATAAATATTCATTTGAAATTGTTTTTGTTTTGGGGATTTTTTGTTTCTTCATACCCCCTCCCCATCACATCATTTCATGTACAAATTTTTAAAGTTATTTTTGTATTATATTTGTATATAGTAATAAATTTTTATGTACATTTTGGGGCGTTTTTAGGTCCCCGGTATGTTTCGCGGTATTTTAGTGCTAGATAAGTACGAGTGTTGATGGACAAATTCTTATGGTGAATGAGAATCATTGTAACGTATGTATGGGTCGTGAATCTGATTAGCTAGGTATAGGATAGAGTTATTGAAGACCTTCCCAAGTTTTGTTCCCCCTCCAGTTTTCTGGCCTTGAGCCATAATTTTGTGTATTACAAAATAAATAAAACGAGCCATCTTCCTCCCCATAATTGCGTTCCGTGGTGTTTATGGGCAGGATCAAAGTGTAGTATCTGTTCCATAGTAGCTTATACTATATCTGTGGTTTCGGGATTTCCTGTTTCTCCACCCAAGTTCATTGCTTGTGGCTGCGTGGAAAAGTAGCGACCTTCACCGGTCGTGAAAACACCGGAGGACAGTTGTCCAGTGTTTCTTTTTTTCAGGCCTCTGGAGGCAATGGCCTCAGAGAGGCCGGACGTGGTCGTGCCTCCCACCATGGCGTCGGTGGGAGGGAAGGAGGGTGACTGGCAATCACTCGTACACGTGAGTCACCTCAGTTCCAGCAGCAGGTTCCCCCTTACCGTCCACTTCCGGATGGACAGCGAGTAAGACAACCAGTGTGATGATAAGTAAGGACGAGAAGTACTATGAGGAGATAAGAGCCAAATATGCGGAGACATTAAGGGCACAGAGCTGGTCTCTGTGTGCCGGATAAGTTGGCCGACATTGAGGCAAGGATTATTACCCTGCATACTAAGGACATAAAATCGGACAAGTTGGTGGGAGTCTCAAGGGACGTATTGGAAGAAGCCATTAAAGCTTTGAAGATTAAAGCCAGGCCGTGGCGAGGAGGGGCAATTCCATGTGGGACGTCTTGCTGGGCTCGGCCGAGGAGGCGAAACGTCTGATCGGAGAAGTACTGGAGACGAAATCACCCAGTTCAGCACTGAATACATGGGTGCCCGGAAAGTGAAAATTACACTGCATGGCGTCCCCATGGAAATTGATGAAGACCACGTTGGCGCCTTTTTCGCAGGATACGGAAAAGGTGGCCTCAGTCTCCCTCGCTGCGGTCGAAGGCTGGCTTTATGACCGGTGATATGACCCTGCAGGTGACTGCGTCGAAGGAGAACATCGGGAAAATTCCCAACATCCTCACCTGCAGGGGTCGTAGGATTTTCATCGTGGTAGAAGGAAAGGAAGCCATGCTGTTGGGTCTGCGGAGCCGCGGAGCACGTCGCTAAGGCGTGTCCAACCAAGAACCCGGCCCCAGCGGCCCAACTAGCACAACCAGCAAAAACAGAAACAGCAGCCCATGGAGAAAGAGGGCGTAAAACCGGTAACACCAGCTCCGGTAGCAAACAAAGAGGGCGAGTGGCAGGTGGTGAGCCGGAAGAAGGGCAAAAACACCTTTCCCTGCAAAGGTGCTGCCACCTGGCATGTCGCCCGTAACAACAAAGGAGGCGCCCAAAAGAAGTCGCCTCCCAAACAGAGGAAGGACAGAAGTCCAACCCCCCAGAGGAACAGCGAATGGAGGTAGATAGAGCGGCTTCCCTGAAGAGAGGGAGAGAGAGAGTTTAAGGGGAGGAAGACATCGACAACCCTAAAAGTCGGCGAAAGAGTAGTTGAGAGGAGGAAGGCAGTAAACAAATGTTCTTCACTGCCGGTCTCCCCCGTAAGGAGTACGTATGCTCCGTGCTACAAAAAGTCTCCCCTCGTCCCCGCTTAAAGCTTCCCAGTCCCCAGTTTTTAAACTGACCCCCTTGGGTGCCATGCCACAACACCTTCTCCCTCCCCTTCTCCTGCTCCCACTCCCACTCGCTAAGAAGAAATATGCCCTCCCTCGTGGGGGATGCTCCAATGGAAGTCAAGGACAGCATCGTAGACGAGTGGTCTTCCCAGCGTCGAAGGCTGCTCAAGCCTACTTTAAACTCACACTGCGAAGGTCTGTCCACTGAAGACCCGAGGAACTTTCCCCCAGGCCCCAGGTGTCATCACCCTGGTAAGAAATACCGGTGGGAACCTGCGGGTCTGGGACCATATCAGAGGTGCAGAAACAATACCCAAAATGACTATGGCGATAGAAAACTCACCAGAACTTGCAAAGATGGCAAAAAATTGTTCGGGGAGGTTCCCCGTTTTAATCCACCCCCTGTCTGTATAGGGTCTTCTAAAGCTAACCTACCCCACGGACGTCGGCGGAATTGTCTTAGACGGACGGATTACGTCCGACATTGGTACAGGGTCCCTAGGACAGTCCGTCGGGGTCCCGTCTACCCGAGATTTCTACCCGGTATGTGCGAGTAGAGCCGTCTGTTGCATGTCTTTTTTCTGTTTTTTCGTTTTGTGATCCAAAGAAACGGTTCATTAAGTTAGCCAGTATAAAATGCGAAGGCCCGAGGGATCGGGGTAAGGCGGCTCGCCTGCTTCGTGACCTCTTGTCCTTCGGCGTGGATGTGGCCGCGATCCAAGAGACTCACTTTGTTTGCGAAGTCGACTTGTGCTGTCTAACGACTTTTGTCGTCTATTCAGCATATGGGAGCCGCTGGCCAGAGGTGTTTCTTTGCTGGTCAAGTGTACCCTCTGGACGCGAGGGTGGACTCCTTGTCCATGTCGGTGCCGAGGGCCGGCTGATCGTGGCCGATATTGCAGTGAAAAGCAAGTCGTTCCGGCTGATTGTGGTTTATGCGCCCAATGTTCAAGGTGAGCGTGTCTCTTTCTTTCGGCTGTTGAGCCCTTCATGCGCATTCAACATTGCTAATCTTAGTTGGGGACTGAATGTCCTAACCCCAAAATGGGATAGAGGAAGGGGCGCTATGCGGAGCGGTGATCGTAGCCTGGTTGATCTGATCGGCGAATTTGGTCTCGTCGATAGATACTGGTCGATCACCCGGATGGGAGCATGTGGACGTGGACGCGTAGTTGGCCTTCTACCCGGGTATCTGCGTACCCGATAGGATGTTAGTGATATGGGGCCGACAGACTTCTTAGAAATGTCCAACGTTCCACCGGTTAGGCTACCGACCACAAACTCGTTTGTGCCCGTGTGGCGTTAGGATTTAGGCCTAGGTTGGGTTGGTTATTGGAAGTTCAATCAGTCTCATTGGACAGGCGGGACTTTCGTGACCAGCTGACAAGACTAGTGCAGAGTGGCGTTAATTGGGCGAGTCATTGGGAGTAAGTGGTGGGTTAACCTTAAGGGACCTTACTAGGTCTTTCGCCACCAACATAGCCACGGCTCACAATCAGATAAGGCTGCGGAGGCAAAGACACTTAGTGCTAATTTCGCCCGGGCGGAGGCTGGTGGGGATCCCCCAGAAACAGCCTTAGCCAGGGAGGCCCTGGAGCGCTCGACTAGCGGGAAGGCCACATGGGTCAGGTAATTAGGGCTAAGTTAAGCAAGACGTTCTCCGAAGTCAGGGAACATGGGCGCGGAACTGCGCAAGGAAGAAACCGCCATGCCGGCGACCGGTACATTCGAGAGCGCGACTCCGGAGGGACATCTCCTTAGGTCCACCGACGACATGTGCGAGGTGTTCCGGGTGGCATTTCGAGCACCGATTTACCAAGGAGCCTGGTCTCGTGGACGAGGAGTTTCAGCTATTTGGCTATCTTTCCCCGGCTTTGGCCGGCTGAAGTGCTGCTGCGAAGGAGATTACGGAGGACGAACGACGTGGTCGAAGAAGGCTTTCCATATGGCAAGTCGCCAGGTTTGGATGGTTTGGCCCTACGAATTGTACTTGAGGATGTCGCACCTTTGTCCTGCCTGGCTGTCGTGTTCAACCACTGGTTTCGGCAGGGGTCCATCCCCCGGTCGGATCACCTTTAGGCGTGACTGTTGAGAAAAGGCAAGAAGGTTGGGAGGGAACTAGATGACTACAGGCCCATAACCTTGCTAAACACAGAGTTAAAGATTTTGGCCAAGATCCTGACGGACCGCTTGCAGCTAGTTGCCGAGTCTCTGTTGGAACCGGACTGGACTTGTTCTGCGAAGGGGAGAACAATCGTGGTTAACCTGCACTTGATTCGCACGATCATAGAGGGTGTAGAAGACGATGATGAGGGGGCCGCGCTGACGCAGACTTAGATCAGTCCAAGGCATTTGATAGATTGACCAGCGGCTACCTGGCTGCTGTCCTGCAGGCCGCCGGATTCAAACCCGACTTCAGCCGCTGGATTAGCTTCGTATCGCTCCCCCAAGGCTGTGGTACAGGTGAACGGAAGCTGTCGGGCGCTTTCGCGCTGTCTAGGCCGGTCCGACAGGGTTGTCCACTGTCTTCTCTCCTTTATGTCTTGGCGTTGGCGCCCCTCCTTCGCCGGCTGAGGGACGAGACGGGCAGTCCGGTCCTGCGTGGGAATTGGAAGCCCTGGCGGAGCCGAGCCAGGCTTCTTGCGTACGCCGATGACGTAACGACCTTTGTGTCCTCCCGCAGGGACATAGAGGCGGCGCACGGCGCTTGGTGGCCGGTACGAGAAGGTGACAGGCCAGAATTAACTGCGACAAGTCATCCGGCTTGCGGTTAGGCGCCTGAAGGGAGTTTCCTCCCGGGGCCCTTCAGCTGGACGCAGACGGGCCGGTCAAGCTCCTCGAGTCGGTTCGGTCCCGACCCCAGCTGGAGAAAAAACTGGTCAGAAGTACTGGCAAAGGTCGGCGCGTCGGTCAAGATTTGGCGTCGACGTGGCCTCCGTGAAGGGCTTGGCGGAGGTGTAACACATACCTCTTTCCCATGATCCTTTACTGGCCGGCCGCATTTCCCTTGTGACGATCATGAGAAGGCGCTCGAGTTTGCTATTCTCCTGTCTGTGGAGAGGACGCAAACACATGGTCGACAAAGGAGTCTGTTGCCTGTCCGTGTCAAGGGGTCTGGGGATGCCACACTTGAGGAGCCACGTGCTCGCTCAAGGCTACATTCCTCAGGCGCGCGTTGGAGGAAGATCGGTTGCTTGCGGGGGTAGTGAGGAGTATGTTCCCTTGCCTTACCATCACGCCCCCGACCCTATGGCCGACCGTCAGGCCTTGGGTGCGACCCTGAAATTCCTGCTCGAATGTCTGGCGGCTTTACAGGCCATTCCACGGTCCAGTGACCTTCACAGCCTAGGCACCCTCTATCGGGGATTAGTGGAGGGTGCCGTGAAGGATAAGCTGTGAGTAAGTTTGGCATGTCGAGAGTGGAGTACCGCTCATTGGTCTTGGGCGCTAGGTGCGGATTGGCTCAGCAACTCTGAGTTTTCTCTGACCTGGCTTGGCTCGAATGGTTTGTCGCTCAATGACAAGCGTTTCGCAATGGGCCTGGCGGATTTGCCAGATTGTGAACGTTGCGACCTTGGAATTAAGGAGACGTCTGCGCACGCCTTCTTCCATTGTTCGCGCGTTCGCCCGTTGTGGCGCGTGTCGGCGAGTTGACTGCCTTGCCGCGCCGCGGAGCTTGTGCTCATTGATCGCGCATACGCTGTGGACAATGTATGCTCCCGTACTCTGGAGGAAGCGGATGTGGTGTTTCTGTCGCTACTGGCCACGGCTAGAATGGTGATTTGGATGACGCGTCTGGAGGAAGTCTTATGGGAGGTCGTCTGGATCAGGATCTAATCCGATATTTTGAGCACCAGCTCAAAATGAAGATTAGAACTGGAACGGAAACGGCTGCACCTGACAGACTTTAGCAAAAGGTGGATATATGCAGCGAGCCTGGTTCGTGCGGATCGGGGCTAGTCTGGATTTTCTTTTAGATTCGTTGTTTCCCGCATCGGGGGTGGATTCCTCTGGAACTCCCTCCCGTGGTTAAGGTAAAGTATTTTGCATACCTAGTTAATGTGAGGATAGTGTTAGTCCCGCCTGTTCCCGGCTCCCTTGCTTTTGTTATGATCCAGTTCGAGATCCCCATTGTCCAGAGTTATTTTGTCCCGTTTCATTCTCGGCTGGGTCAGCCTTATATATTCTCCAGTCCAATTTATTTATACCCTACTTCGCCATTCCCTTTTAGAAAGAGAGCGGCTTGATTTTGTCTCTACAGGCAGAATACAGTGGCCTCTTTAATTATGTGGGTGTGTTTGGGTCTTTACCAATACAATGTATAAATATTCATTTGAAATTGCTTTTGTTTTGGGGATTTTTGTTTCTTCCATACCCCCTCCCCATCACATCATTTCATGTAAATTTTTTAAAGTTATTTTTGTATTATATTTGTATATAGTAATAAATTTTTATGGCCACTTTGGGGTGTTTCTAGGTCCTCGGTATGTTTCGCGGTATTTTGGTGCTAGATAAGTACGAGTGCTTGATGGACAAATTCTTATGGGTAACGAGAATCATTTGCAACGTGCGTATGGGTCGTGAATCTGATTAGCTAGGTATAGGATAGAAAGCAGTTGAAGACTCTTCCCAAGTTTTGTTCCCTCCCAGTTTTCTGGCTTTGAGCCATAATTTTGTATTACAAAAATAAATAAACGAGCCATCTTCCCTCCCCATAATTGCGTTCCGTGGTGTTTATGGGCAGGATCAAAGTGTAGTATCTGTTCCATAGTAGCTTATACTATATCTGTGGTTTCGGGATTTCTGTTTCTCCACCCAAGTTCATTGCTTGTGGCTGCGTGAAAAGTAGCGACCTTCACCGGTCGTGAAACACCGGAGGACAGTTGTCCAGTGTTTCTTTTTTCAGGCCTCTTAGGGAGGCAATGGCCTCAGAGAGGCCGGACGAAGTCGTGCCTCCCACCATGGCGTCGGTGGGAGGGAAGGAGGGTGACTGGCAACTACCGCCACGGGAGTCACCCTCAGTTCCAGCAGCAGGTTCCCCCTTACCGTCCACTTCCGGATGGACAGCGAGTAAGACAACCAGTGTGATGATATGTAAGGACGAGAAGTACTATGAGGAGATAAGAGCCAAATATGCGGAGTACATTAAGGGCACAGAGCTGGTCTCTGTGCCGGATAAGTTGGCCGACATTGAGGCAAGGATTATTACCCTGCATACTAAGGACATAAAATCGCACAAGTTGGTGGGAGTCTCAAGGGACGTATTGGAAGAAGCCATTAAAGCTTTGAAGATTAAAGCCAGGGCCGTGGCGAGGAGGGGCAATTCCATGTGGGACGTCTTGCTGGGCTCGGCCGAGGAGGCGAAACGTCTGATCGGAGAAGTACTGGAGACGAAATCACTCCAGTTCAGCACTGAATACATGGGTGCCCGGAAAGTGAAAATTACACTGCATGGCGTCCCCATGGAAATTGATGAAGACCACGTTGGCGCCTTTTTCGCAGGATACGGAAAGGTGGCCTCAGTCTCCTCGCTGCGGTCGAAGGCTGGCTTTATGACCGGTGATATGACCCTGCAGGTGACTGCGTCGAAGGAGAATATCGGGAAAATTCCCAACATCCTCACCTGCAGGGGTCGTAGGATTTTCATCGTGGTAGAAGGAAGGAAGCCATGCTGTTGGGTCTGCGGAGCCGCGGAGCACGTCGCTAAGGCGTGTCCAACCAAGAACCCGGCCCCAGCGGCCCAACTAGCACAACCAGCAAAACAGAAACAGCAGCCCATGGAGAAAGAGGGCGTAAAACCGGTAACACCAGCTCCGGTAGCAAACAAAGAGGGCGAGTGGCAGGTGGTGAGCCGGAAGAAGGGCAAAACACCTTCCCCTGCAAAGGTGCTGCCACCTGGCATGTCGCCCGTAACAACAAAGGAGGCGCCCAAAAAGAAGTCGCCTCCCAAACAGAGGAAGGACAGAAGTCCAACCCCCCCAGAGGAACAGCGAATGGAGGTAGATAGAGCGGCTTCCCTGAAGAGAGGGAGAGATGAAGGGGAGGAAGACATCGACAACCCTAAAAGTCGGCGAAAGAGTAGAAGCGTTGAGAGGAGGAAGGCAGTAAACAAATGTTCTTCACTGCCGGTCTCCCCCGTAAGGAGTACGTATGCCCAAAAGGCGAAAAGTCTCCCCTCGTCCCCGCTTAAAGCTTCCCAGTCCCCAGTTTTTAAACTGACCCCCTTGGGCAAAGCTAGTGCCACAACACCTTCTCCCTCCCCTTCTCCTGCTCCCACTCCCACTCGGGCTAAGAAGAAATATGCCCTCCCTCGTGGGGATGCCCTAATGGAAGTCAAGGACAGCATCGTAGACGAGTGGTCTTCCCAGCGTCGAAGGCTGCTCAAGCCTCTACTTAAACTCACCTCGGTGAAGGGTCTGTCCACTGAAGACCCGAGGAACTTTCCCCAGGCCCCAGGTGTCATCACCCTGGTAAGAAATACCGGTGGGAACCTGCGGGTCTGGGACCATATCGCCGAGGTGCAGAAACAATACCCAAAAATGACTATGGCGATAGAAAACTCACCAGAACTTGCAAAGATGGCAAAAAATTGTTCGGGGAGGTTCCCCGTTTTAATCCACCCCTGTCTGTATAGGGTTCTAAAGCTAACCTACCCCACGGACGTCGGCGGAATTGTCTTAGACGGACGGATTACGTCCGACATTGGTACAGGGTCCCTAGGACAGTCCGTCGGGGTCCCGTCTACCCGAGATTTCTACCCGGTATGCGAGTAGAGCCGTCTGTTGCATGTCTTTTTCTGTTTTTTCGTTTCAGATCTAAAGAATGTCTATTAAGTTAGCCAGTATAAATGCGAAGGGCCTGAGGGATCGGGGTAAGGCGGCTCGCCTGCTTCGTGACCTCTTGTCCTTCGGCGTGGATGTGGCCGCGATCCAAGAGACTCACTTTGTTTGCGAAGTCGACTCGTGTGTGCTGTCTAACGACTTTGTCGTCTATTCAGCATATGGGAGCCGGCTGGCCAGAGGTGTTTCTTTGCTGGTCAAGCGTACCCTGGACGCGAGGGTGGACCTTGTCCATGTCGGTGCCGAGGGCCGGCTGATCGTGGCCGATATTGCAGTGAAAAGCAAGTCGTTCCGGCTGATTGTGGTTTATGCGCCCAATGTTCAAGGTGAGCGTGTCTCTTTCTTTCGGCTGTTGGAGCCCTTCATGGTGCATTCAACACGGCTAATCTTAGTTGGGGACTGGAATGCCGTCCTAACCCCCAAATGGGATAGAGGAAGGGGCGCTAGCGGGTGGAGTGGTGATCGTAGCCTGGTTGATCTGATCGGCGAATTTGGTCTCGTCGATAGATACCGGGTCGATCACCCGGATGGGAGCATGTGGACGTGGACGCGTAGTTGGCCTTCTACCCGGGTATCTGCGTACCTGGATAGGATGTTAGTGAGAGAAGCCGACATAGACTTCTTAGAATGTCCAACGTTCCACTGGTTAGGCTACTCGGACCACAAACTCGTTTGTGCCCGTGTGGCGTTA
>JBBBDQ010027059.1:0-13038 GCA_037127315.1 Ascarosepion bandense | reverse complement strand
CTTAATGTGTGGTTAAGATACAATAAAGAGTTTTTGACCTGGTCAACTTAAAATCTATTTCCTAAAAGTTTATCTTTTTATCACATCAAATCACTTAGTCAAATGTTTACCGGAAGACTGGTAGGATTTAACAGTAATCTGATACCCTTTTCTCTTCCACAAATTTCCTTATAAAAGAAAAAAGCGTTTATTTAGTTATTTTTTCTCTTCTTTTTCACTTTTGTTAAACGAAACATGTTTTTAAACTATTTTTCTATTCTTAACCATTTTCTATTTTAATCTATTATAATAAAATACATATTTTACAAATCCACCTTAATATATGCCTAGTTATCATATCACACTGTCTCTTGATTTTACTGTACATGTGTTTTGTAGAGATGTGGAAATGAATACAGTAGGGGACTATAAGCTTCCTAAAAATGTAACTGATCAAAATACTTTGTAAATTTGGCAGAAACTTGAAAAATGAACACTGAAAAAGCAACCGACAAACCTCCAAATATGATTTTATTAAAACACTATTGATGCAAAAGAATCAAATATTTTAGTTCCATCAAATTTATGAGCAACTGAAAACTTAACGACACTGAATAAGCTTGATTATTCAAAGAAATGATGACATTTTCTTTATTTTTATATAACTGCTCCCTAAGGGTGAAGAATATTAAGAGACAGCAAAAATATAATTTTACCAAGCTATTCAACCATTAAAAGGCTAACCTTCCCGGTTCACACTCTACCCACGTCTATTGAACGGATGTAGAGGCTCGTCCCTTGTTCCTGTTTAGGATGTGGTTTCCAACCTTCTTTTTTCTAATCTTTTTATTTTGCAGCCCCCTGCACATCAGTGGCGTTACCGCCTTGCTCGGAGGTGATATGATTAAAAAAAAAAAATAAGGTGCTATATCCTATTTAGATATTTCGACAGTAGACCGTATTAGTGTCTCAGGCAATCCATCTAGTCGAGTTGATAATTTGTGACTTTCTAAAAGTCTTATGACAGCGATCAGTCTCAACAAAATGAACGTTGAAATATTCAATTCAATATTATTACTTCAATTCCGATGAATAACTTTAAATTTTCTATTAAATATTATTACTTACTAGTATCATCTGGAAATTTCAAAGATGTTTTTGAATAGAGGGCGTGCCAGTGCATTGTCCTTTAGCGCAGTGGATAACGCTGGATTTCTAATCCAAAGGCTGTCGGTTCGAGTCCCACCTGGGATATTTGTCAATTTGTTTTATATTCTATTTTGATGTATAGGCAGTAGACCTTTAATTGTATGACGAAATCCTTTCAGTAAATTCTAATTTGTTTCACCTTCGCTATATCACATAAAGTTTATTCGGACAAGGAAATAAGTAGAAAACTATTAATTAAATATACTTCAGATACAACATGTAAATCTATATGGAATTATTTTTTCCAATGTGAATTTAGGGTTGTATGTAGTCGTTGTGGCGCAGTAGAAAACGCGATGGAATTCTAATCCAGACACTGTGTTTAGAATCCCACCAGGGGATGTTGACCATTTTGTATATAATGTGATATATTCTGTTTAGATTGTTCGGCAATAGATAATATTATTATTATTACTTTTTTAATCATATCACCCCAAGCAAGGCGGTAATGCCATGATGTGCAGGGGCTACATGAGCGTGATTAGAAAAGAGAAAACCGGAAACGCATCCTAAACAGGGAGCAAGAGATGAGCTTTATCTTCACCTGTTCAATGAATTATTGACTGATGGAATCGTTTTAATAGGTTGATAATTTGTGACTTTTCAATATGTCCCATAATGTTCAGTTTCACAATAGATAAGTGCAATGTTCCGATTAATTCGACAAAATAGCTTTCCACGAATCATCAACAATTTACATAAACAGTATTTCGAACGAAAATTATTGAAACGGCGTTGTCCCTGTAGCCCAGTGCATAGATCGCTTTACTTCTATTAGGAGACTGTTGGTTGGAATCCCATCAGAGATGATGCTAATTTGTATATGGCAATGATTTGTTCTATTTTTATGTATTCCAGCAATGATCAGTATTGTTAATGTCTCACGGAATAATTTGGTAGAGTTGATAATTTAACTGACTTACAATATATCATATAACGTTTAATCTACAATAAATATAAACGCATATCTTCTATTCGTCAAAAATAGGATTCTGAATCATCGCTGTATTTTATAGACTGTTCTTGCACTTGGTAATTTGTAATTACGTTGTGTAGGTAAAGCAATGGAATAAATCGTTGGGCATTGTTCGGGAGGACGAATTTCCACATGAAATTGATGTTTTGTATATAAGGTGCTATATCCTATTTAGATATTTCGGCAGTAGACCGTATTAATGTCTCAGGCAATCCATCCGTCAGGTGGATAACAATTTGTTTGACTTTGGCATAAAAGTCTTATGACGATATTCTCAACAAAATGAATACGTTGAAATATTCAATTCAATATTATTACTTCAATTCCGATGAACTATTTCAATTTTTCATAAATATTATTACTTACTTGTATCATCTGGAAATTTCAAAGTGGATAGCGCTCTGGACTTCTAATCCAGAGGCCGTGGGTTCGAGTCCCACCAGGGATGTTGACAATTAGTTTTATATTCTATTTTGATATATAGGCAGTAGACCATTAATTGTATGACGAAATCCTTCAAATACAACATATGAAATCTATATGGAATTATTTTCCAATGTGAATTTAGGGTTGTATGTAGTCGTTGTGGCACGCAGTAGAAAACGCGATGGAATTCTAATCGAATTGCGCTGTCATTTGAGAATCCCACCAGGGGATGTTGACATTTTGTATATAATGTGATATATTCTATTTAGATACTTCAATAGATATTATTATTATTATTATGTCATTTTCATCATATTTCGATTTCTGCTTTGGTCTCACTACCAACCAAATTGGGGAGACCTAAGGCGATGTTAGTGGCGTGTTGTTATGGCTCCATTTCATGTTTTTCTGTCTTCCCTATCATCTCCAGCATTACATAGATAAAGTTTTCCTTAGTGTGTGGGCTGTACTTAATAAGACAATTTTTTGTATGTCTCTTAAGCTGGGGTTTTCAGGGGATTCTTTGTCATTGTTTTGTTCATTTTTATCATTGAAGTACCTACTATCACTGGCACAACTCTTGTTTTCAATTTCCACATTTTCTATTTCAATTTCCAGGTCTTTATATTTTGACAGTTTTTCAAATTCCTTGATTGCTATGTTACAATCCGCTGGACAAGCCATATCATTTAATAGACAAGTTTTCTCCTTCTGGGTTTTAACAATAATGTCTGGCCTGTTGCTAATTTCCTGTCTGTGTAGATGGTGTAATCCCATAGAATGGTTACATCTTCTATTTCTGTAACCGGTGCTGGTGATGTTCATACCAGTGTTTTCTGTTTCAATATTGTTTGCATATTGCCCAATGTAAATATTGCCCAACTCTGTCATGCGAATTTTTATATTCATTTGGGGCAAGCACAGAACAGCCTGAGATTAGGTGGTCTATTGTTTCTTGGTGTTTATCACAAAACCTGCATTTGGATCCATATTATGCATAATATTTGCCTGAAAGTTTCTCGTGAAAAGACTTTGGTCTTGTGCTGCAAGAATAAAGCCTTCAGTTTCGGACGCTAATCCAGATACATAACCATCGATGAGTATTAACTTTGTCAACATTAGATTTATTGGCACGTACTGGATATTGGCCATGCAGAGGTTTTGTCTTGCCAGCGCTATTCATCTGTTCAAGAATTTGTCTTTGGCTTTCATTTTCATATTCTTTGCCGCAATAGTCGGCTCTTGGCTTCGTTCTGCTTTTCTACAGAATCTACTAACTGTAAATCTTGTTTGAATTTACCTTCTTTTTGTGCTTATTAGTTATATTTTTTCTTTCTTTCTTCATGTTGCCTTACTAATTGTAATCCAATCCTTTGTTGTTTCTATGTATGTTAGTAAGCCAATAGTTGTTGTCTTGTATGACAATTCCAGCTGAATAAGACCTCTTCCACCTTCTTTACGGGGTATGTATAGACGATCTACATCAGCCTTTGGATGATGCATCTTATGCTTAGAAAGAAGCTTTCTTGTTTTAGCATCCATTCGCCTGATGTCGTTTAGAGTCCAGTTTAAGTTGTTAAAGCTATATTGGACAACTGGGATTGCAAGGCTATTAATGGCCATAACTCTGTTCTGTGAATTTAATTCAGTTTTTAATATCATTCGTAGCCTTCTATATACTCTTTACGCACTATTTCTTTGTTTTATGGTGAATGTTTTCGCTCTCATTTACACCTAGGTATTTATAAGCTTCTTCTGGTTTCAATTCTTTTATTGTTACAGCAGGGTCTAGGCTAATTGAGGATGTTTCTTGTATTGATCCACGTAAAACTGCAGCTTTAGCACATTTTATTCAAATTAAATTTCATTCCAATGTCTTCGCTGAAGCATTTTACAGTTTGCGAAAGACCTTCCAGTTCATTATCATTCTTAGCATATAACTTCAAGTCATCCATGTAAAATAGATGACCTTTTCATAATATATTTTATAACCACATTCTGTCTTGTTAAGTTGACTGGTTAGTGCTATTAATGATATGCAGAATAGTAAGGGAGATAAAGAATCACCTTGAAATATACCTCTTTTGATGTTTATTTCATCAGACTTTATAGGTTCCATTTATATGATTGAGGTAAAGGGTTGTTTTCCCATATCGACATGCACTGTTTGACTGAAATTTATGATGACGGGCGATATCTTGTATATATTTAAAGTCTTTAAAAATCCAGTCATGTGGCACACTATCGAATGCCTTTCGATAGTCTATCCAGACTGTACTAAGATTTTTCTTTGTACTGTAGCAGTTTTTCAGGATCATTTTGTTAATCAGCAATTGGTCTTTACAACCACAAAAGCCACGTTTGCACCCTTTTTGTTCAAGCGGTAACATGTCATTTCTTTCTAAGAATAAATATGTCTGCTTTGTTAAAATAGATGTTAATAGTTTATATGTTGTCGGAAGACATGTAATTGGTCTGTAGTTTTCGGATTTTTTGTGTCACCATTCTTGGGTAGAAGAAATGTAATTCCTTTTGTCAACCATGCAGGAATTTTAGTGGGGTCAACCATTTCTTGAAGTTCTTTGGCTAGTTTTTTTGTGATGCGCTTAAATAATATAGCCAAAAGTTAGAATTTTTATCTATGCCTGGGAATTTCCAATTGTGTGTTTTTAGTGCATATTTAACATCATCTTCTGTAATTCCAAGACCATGTCCGGCCGGGTTATTTTTCATTCGTTCTGTCTCTTGCATAATCGACACTTCCTTGCTAAGTTCTTTAGGGCAAGCCCATATCTTTTTTCCAGAACTGTGTGACTTCTTCCATTCTGGGAAATTTTTTATCACTTCAATACTTTTTTTTTACCTATTTCCCTGTAAAATCTCTTTGCATAAGTCTGAAAAATCTTGTTTTCTCTGTAAAATCTTGCTCTTTTTTCATAGCGTCTTATTCTTTGAGCCTTCAGTTGGATTTTTGCTTTATTTTTTTCTTTATTTGATAAGACGTCATTTTTCATTCTTGATGTTATATTTTTTTACGGCTCTTCTGCTTTTCCTAGTTCTTACATTTATTCGTCTACTCAGTTCATCCAATATTGATAATTCACTTCCTAGGATTGTACTATTTCTTTTCCAAGGTGGAACTTCACGTCTACGAGACTGCCTTGTTTTTATTTTAATATTTAATTTTTTTGTTGCTGCTGTTGCTGATGCATATATTATTTCGTTAAGATTTGTATGAGGGTCTTCATCCGGCAGTATTGATTTCAGTGCTGCATTGTACAGTTTAATACTTCGGAGGTTTTGTTTTGTTGGTTGGAATTTTGGGAGCTGTTCACGTTCCTCCATTGTAATACTTTGTATTTGACTTAGATGGTTTTTTATTTCTATCTTGGCTTCCTGTATATTGTTCTTATTTTCCGTCAAATAATTATCTTCGATGTGTTCTGAACTCGTTTTATTTTTGTCTTTTTTAACTGACTCAGACTCAGATCACACCTTTCCAGCATTTTTAAACTTACGATTTATTATCTTCGCAGTGATTTGCGTGTTTCACGGTTCTACATTATGACCTGTGATTTGTTTGATGTTATTACTTTTTATTTCTGGTTCGGTTCCTTTTCATATTTTGTTGATTCGACTCTTCTTGTTACAATTCTTTTAATTTCATGAATTTCGACCTCTGTTAGTCGGTTATTACGAATAATGTACCTACGTACATTGGCCAATTTATTTTCGTCAATATACTTTCTATTTGCTTGACCAACTTTTTCACGCCAAATGTCATATGTTTGGCGAGTCATGTTTTGAGGTTTGAGTAACGCTTCATGAAATGCAGTCATAACGACTTTGTACTCCTCACGAGACCATTTTATTCTTTCTTTCTTTAAATATACGGTTGTAGATCTAGCTGGTGAATTTTCAGGACCATCATTAGGATTATCCTGGTTGTGGGGACCTGAAGATACATTCTTTATTGTAGGAGTTTGTTCTCTGGCAGATTTTTCGACCTCAGGTAGGTTTCCTCCTGAAGGACGGGAAAAAAATAAATTGCCAAGAAAATAAATATTATTATTATTATTATTATTATTATTATTATTATTATTATTATAAAGAGAAGTTGTTCCAAAAAAGCTGGTTTTTTTTTCGAAAAAAAAAAAGGACTTTTTTTTTTAAATCTATAATGTTCTTATCATTTATAAAAGCAATTAAAAGCTTATCTAAGTAAATAATGTCATAGTTTTTTAATTGCATTTTTGGAGCAGATTTTCGGAAAAAGACCAAATGTCTATCAATTATCTGTTAAAGATGTGAGAAATTGGACATATTTTTAAAACCAGAGTTATCTAATTTTCCAAAATCCTGTTTTCTTATTATACGACCAAAACATTTCAACTTATCTAAGATATTATCCGATAGAGAAAAAGATAAAGGACAGTTATACTTATTATCGTTTTTTTTTTTTTTTTTTTTGTATGGGAAATCTTAAGATGAGACGATCAAGCACCAATATTGATACAAGATTACAAGTTAGAGTAAGGATTTACGAGTGGCTAATAGTTTATTTGAGGAGTATATTCATTATGATTTACTTCAAGCACGTCGAAATTTGATTTGTCGCCTAAAGTATTTTTAAATTCTGCTCCACGAAAAATTACACGCGCCAAAATAAACAAAAAACATTTAAGGTATATGGTATATAGTGGGGAGTTCGTTCTAGTGAAGTAGTTGTACATTGTTGCAGATTAACAGGAATTTGGCCTTGTCGAAGATAACCCACTATAAGTCATAAAGAAAGGTCATAATGAAAATAATTTAGTTTAGAAACAACATTTTATATATACACATATCAATTAAGTTTTTTACAATTAAAGTCATCCTTTAAAGATGAGTCAAACGGACGTTAAAATGTTCATGGCAATAAAATGCTGAAAAGAGAATTTGATGTATGAATGTGGAGCGTTGTAAATTAGGAATGTCTTTGATGTATCCACTCCTTTGGTCGGTAAGTAGTTTAGAGACAGCGAAGGATAAGATGATAGGAATGGGAGACGAGCATAGTAATTCGCTTGACTTCGGTCCAAGGGAATGCTAATTATAGACGTCTCTCTCGAGTTTGTCCGTGTGTCTGTCTGGCGATGCTTTCTGTATCGGCTTTTATTTCGACTTTTGGATCGCAGGTGATCGTGCAGGAATTCACATCCGTATTTGATTCTGGGCTTCCCATTGGCCGATAAATAAAATTCGCGTAGGCTCGCGAACTGGAATTTGATATTTAATTAATTTTTAGTTTTCAACCGGAACATCTGCGCGGGAGCCAGGGCGAACACCGACGATTTTGGTCATTTGCTTTTCTGGTCGTGAGAGTGCAAACCTTTGATTTGCTCGGTATCACCACAGGTATATGTAGTCCCTGTACTGCAGGGGATGCGCACTGGGTTTCTTATTCAGAGTCTGTGGGTTCGAATCTATCTGGTGATAGTTTCGGAATTGAATCAGATGAAAAAACAAGGGAAATGTCGCTAAAGAGAACTATTCACATGCTTGCTGTAAGAGAGGATAACGCACTGGACGTCTAATCTAAGAGGTCTTGTGTTTGATAACCGCCAGGGATGGTTATACTGGTAATCAAATCAGACAAAAGCAGCAATACATAGTGTAGACTTTCTCATTGGTTTGATTTGTTTTGTTCCACGGCATATCAACCTCATTGGGTTATTTAATGCCGACAAGAGATTTACGACAGATTCGGGTGAATAAGATATATGCAAGTGGGACCACTGGGTATGACGGTAAACTGCATCCAGCAACCAAGGCCTCTGATTGGGGAGGTTGTGAGGAGTATGGAGACCACCTCTTAATTGCTGTTGTTCTCAGATAGCCCACAGTAACCCGGAGTGGTAGCACCAGTTATGGACAAATAGCTACCCCCCACCAAACTGAGGTCAAAACACCATGAAATATCAAAATAGACTTTTGCAGAAATATATACACAAAAATAAACTTTAGAAAAATATAGATTTTTGAAGGAAAATGTGCCAATAATATATTTTTGGATGAAAAAATTATTACCTGTGCTGATTTTAGTTCTGAAATTAACAGACATCTTCAGTTTTCTAAAATTAAAGAAAAATTCATCCAAATCAAAACTAAATCAATATGCTCAATATTAAAAAAATCAACTTTCTCAACATTAAAAATTACATACAATAACACATATTTGGCATTAAATAACCCACAGAAGTGTTGAGATGCCGTAGTAAAGGCAGAATATATATTTTCTTTGTAAAAAAAAATCAGTTTTGTAGGTGATGTTTTAGATCAAATTTTAGTAACGCATTTTTGTAAGGAAAGTTTTGACGAGAGTTTTGACGCTTTGCTGGTTATATTGGTTTTTTTTTGTTTGTTTGTTTTTTTTTTCAAAATGTGTGCAATTTATTTTCTCTCAAAAATATTTCACTGATAATATACATAATTTATTTGTTTGAACATTATTTTAATTGATAGTCTATTTGAGTAGATATTCTATTTTTTATCAAAAGGCATATTTATTTTTAACGGCCTGATTATTTAAATTTTGTTACGAAAAATGCGTGTCATCAGGCAGGATTCGAACCTGCGACACCTATAACGAGATCAAATTTTGCTGTTACTTTCATTTTCCTATGGAGAATTCTTTCATACTCATTTACACCCAGAGTACTAATAAGATTCCTGTTGCTCTAGATCTTTAATAATTTTTTTTATTAAATATTGTTACTTGTGTCATCTGAAAATTAAAGGGAATTGCTTTTCAATGATAATCCGCGATCACCGTTAATTTGTAGGGCAGTGGATAGACAGCTGGTTTTCAATACAGAGCTCGTGAGTTCAAGTCCCACCAGGGATGTTGCAAATAGTTTTATATTCTATTTTGACTTATAAGCAGTAGACCGTTAATTGTGAGGCGAAATCGCGCAGTCAGAGATTCTAGTGGATGAAGAAATACATCACATAACGTTTTATTCTTTACAAGAAAGTAATTTCAAGTATCAGAATGTCCATACTTCAGATTAAACATATAAAATCTCTATAGAATTATTTTCCAATGTAGATTTAGGGTTGTATGTAGTCGTTTTGGCAAACGATGAAAACGCGATGGATTTCTAATCCAGACGCTGTGTTTAGAATCCCACCAGGGATGTTGACATTTTTGTATATAATGTGATATATTCTATTTAGATATTTCGGCATTGGATAGTAAAATTGACCAACGGAATCGTTTTAATAGAGTTGATAATTTGCTAGAATTTCAATATGTCACATAACGTTTAGTTTCACAATAGATAAGTGCAATTTTCGTATTAATTCGATAAAATACGCTTACATGAATTATCTAAAATTTATATAGACTGTAGTGTATTTCGAATAAAAATCATTAAAACGCGTAGTCCCTAAAAACGAGTGGATGACTGAAGAAGTCTGGACATGATGCAAAGGAGACAGAAAAATGATATCAGACATGGAGTGGAGTACAGGGAACTACACAGGGAAATAAGAAGAAAATGCAGACAGGCTAACGGGGAATTGCTCAATGACAAATGTGCTGAAGTAGAGGAGATTGAGCAGGAATAATAAAGCAGACATGCATAAAGAAATAAAGAGAACTGACAGGTCAAAAACCTGCTCTTCAACAGGATGTTTAAAATCCAAGGATGGAACAATCGTTTTGGAGAAAGAGAAAAATAATCAACGATGGGAAGAATATATAAAAGATTTTTCACGGCAAGAGACAGCAACCGATAATACACAAAGATGAGGGCGGACCGGAAATATTAAAGTCTGAAGTCGAGTCTGCAATAGCTAAACTAAATAGAAACAAAGCAGCTTGAGCAGACGGCATAGTCATAGAGCTGCTGATAAACCAGGAAGAATTTGGTATAGAGACAATTAAGAAATAATAAATGAAATTTAATAGTAGTGTAATACAGGGCTTGACTTCTCAACCAAGTCGATTTTTTCATAGTGCCTAAGAAGCCAGGAGTAAACGTTTGAACGCCACAGAACCATCAGTTTAATGAGCCATATAACAAAACTGATCGTCTGAATCTGATGAATAGAGCAGAAGCAGAATCAGGCAAGAGATAGGACAAGAACAGTGTGGTTTCGTCAAAGACACTGGAACAAGGAACGCCATATTTATGATTAGGACACTCTCTGAGAAGGGCAATACAAATGAAGAAGGACTTATACCTGTGCTTTATTGATTAAAATGCGTTTTGACAAAATACGCCACAAAAATTGATAGAGATGCTCAGCAGCCTTGACATATTTGAAAGACTTAAGAGTAATCAAGAATCTTTACTGGCAGCAAACCAAGTAACGAATTGAGCAGATATACAAAGATAGAAAAGGGCGTAAGACAAGAATATTTCTTTTCACTGGATCTGTTCAACTTTTAAAGTGATAATGCAGGAGGACCCTAGAAGTTATGCCTGGATTTGTCATCAGAAGGCCACAAACAACCTAAGGTACGGAGATGATACAGTGCTGATAGCAGACACAGGAAGGAAACTACAAGACCTTCTACAGAAGGTAGCTGAAAGTGACAAGAAAGGACGACAAATAAACTGCAAGAAAACAGAATGCATGGTCATCAGTAAGAAGAGTAGCCCAATATGCTAAATACAGGTCGGAGATACTAGAATCAAGTAGGTACAACAATTTAAATACCTGGGAAGTGTTATAACAGAAGACGGAAAGTGCGACACAGAGATCAAAAGGCAAATTGGAATGGCAAAGGAAGCATTCAGAAGTTGAGTAAGGTATTAAGGAACAGGACAATTACACTAGAAACAAAGAAGAGTACTGGATTGCTATGTGATGTCAGTTCTTTAATATGACAGTGAATGACAATGTCATCGAAGATGAAGAAAAACTTGAAGCAACTGAAATGTAGTTTTACAGAAGGATGCTGCGAATATCATGGATCAGTATGTGAGCCATGATGAGGCTTTGGGGAAATGATGGAAACGAAAAGAAATTAATACTGAGCATCAGGAAGAGACAGCTGAAATTCCTAGGGCAGGCAATAATGAAGGAGGGCTTGGAGAACCTGATACTAACCTGGCAGATAGAGGGAAAAGAGACAGAGGAAACAAAGAAAAACATATTTGAAGGAATTAATCAGGTGGATGATGGAAAGAGGGTTCCATGGTGCAACAGGAGAAACCAGGAATAGGGAGACGTGGAAAGACATGATCGCCTACGTCCTGAGAGGATAGGGCACATAGGGAAGCAGAAGAAGCCCCTGTAGCATAGTGGATAGCGCGCTGGACTTCTAATTCAGAGGACGTGGGTTCGAATCCCATCAGGGATGATGTATATAACAAAGTTAAATTCTATTTAGATAATTCAGCAATGGTCAGTATTATTGTAAGGAATAATTTGAGTAGAGTTGATAATTTACAATATATTACCTCATATAACGTTTAGTCTACAATAAATATAGAAGCATATCTTCTATTTGTCAAAATAGGATTCTATGAATCATCGCTGTATTTTATAGACTGTTTTGCACTTAATTGCATTTGGCATGTTGTTGTGTAGGTAAACAATGGAATGATGGTTGGATCTTTAATTCCGGGAGGACGAATTTCCACAAAGAAATTGATGTTTTGTATATAAGGTGCTATATCCTATTTGATATTTCGGCAGTAGACCGTATTAGTGTCTCAGGCAATCCATCTAGTAGAGTCGATAATTTGCTTGACTTTCTAAAAGTCTTATGACGATCAGTCTCAACAAAATGGAAATGCAGTGCAAATATTCAATTCAATATTATTACTTCAATTCCGATGAATAACTTTAAATTTTCTATTAAATATTATTACTTACTTGTATCATCTGGAAATTTCAAAGATGTTTTTTGAATGAGAGAGCATGCCGTGGAATTGTCCCTGTAGCGCAGTGGATAACGCGCTGGACTTCTAATCCAGAGGCCGTGAGTTCGAGTCCCGCCAGGGATATTTGATAATCGGTTTTATATTCACTTTGATATATATAGGCAGTAGACCTTGAATTGTATGACGAAATTCTTTCAGTAGAGATTATAATTTGTTTGACCTTCGCTATATCACTACAAAGTTTATTCGGACAAGAAATAATTGAAAACTATCAATTAAGTAATCTTCAGATACAACATATGAAATCTATATGGAATTATTTTATCCATTGTAGGGTTAGGGTTGTATGTAGTCGTTGTGGCGCAGTAGAAAACGCGATGGAATTCTAATCCAGACTCTGTGTTTAGAATCCCACCAGGGATGTTGACATTTTGTATATAATGTGATATATTCTGTTTAGATTGTTCAGCAATAGATAATATTATTATTATTACTTTTTTTAATCATATCACCCCAAGCAAGGCGGTAATGCCACTGATGTGCAGGGGCTACATGAGCGTGAGAAGA
>JBBBDQ010027052.1:0-27500 GCA_037127315.1 Ascarosepion bandense | reverse complement strand
TTGTTCCTTGGCTGGTTAGCAGGTCCTTGATAGCGTCGTGCGTACTTCTGTTTGCGGACCCGGAGGAGCGGAATTTGTGTTTTTTTCGATCCTACAGTAAAACTTCAGTCTCTTCATGCTTCATCGGGGTTTCTGCGCCCAATGACCATGCGAACTTGAAGTGTGTCTTTTTTTGCGGATCGTGCCACCTACCGACGTCTCGGCAGGGCGTTGAAAGCGTGTGTTTGCGTATTTCTGTTTCGGTATATTATAGAAGATGGAAAACATTCGCTGATGTTTATGTGCATCTGTGTTAGTTTGTGCATGTGTGTATCTATCATGTCGGTAGATGAGAGGTGGGACAGTGATTTAAATTTATATTTAGCCAGTATGAGGTGGGACAACCCAATGTCTATAGCGGTCATTGATACCAATAAAAGTCGTCGATCCATTCGTCTTTTAAAAATGACAGTTTCGGACTAACATTTTAATTCTCTATAGACTGAAAGACCAGATTTCACCCTACAAAACTGATAACAAACAACTGACACGAAGTCTTCATTAACGAGACAGATATGATGAAATTTAAAGCATATGTGTTAGGAAATAATTCACGTGACATTTTGTAAGAACTATTCATTTAATAAAACATTTAATCGAGTGTGTGTTTGTATACGCAACTGTGTGCACGTCGGTGCGTGTGTATGACCGTGTCGGTGGGTAACAGTGTGCAACGGTTATTTAAATTACAATAGCCAGACGAGAGTCAACTAAAGTCGTCGATCATTTTGCATCCTAAATACTGACTGGTTCTGACAAACATTTGGTTCTCTTTTAACTGAGATATAACGTTTCTAACAATCTTCATCATTAATACAAACAACTGACACGAAGTCTTGATTAGGAAATTCGATGGACAATAAGAATTCATTGACGTATAGAATCAAGGTGAGTAGCGATTATCTTTGCATATTGCGGGAGCTAAATATTAGGTGAATCACGAACATATTTAATAGACAAGTTTTTCTCGAAAATAAATACCAGTTAAATTTACAAACAGAACAAGAAGAAATTTAGCCTGAAGAGTATTGCTCGGCAAAATGTAATACCCTAAAATATATCCACACTTTATACTTGATCACTGTGGTAAAAGTAATTCGATAATTACCCGTTACATTTACAAAGAGCAGAAAAATTCGACCTGAAGATATTGCTCGGCAAAATGTCATACCCTAAAATATATTCACACTTTGTCTTGATCATAGCACTAAAACTAATTCGATAAGTACCAGTTGCATTTAGAAACAGAAAAACAGGTATTTAGCCTGAAGATATTTTGCTCGGCAAAATTTCATATCCTAAAATATATCTACGCACACTTGATTACAACGGTATTCGATAAATAGCAGTTAAATTTACAAACAGAGCAGAAATTATTCCGCCTGAAGATATTACTCAGCAAAATTTCATATCCTAAAATATATTCACACTTTACACTTGATCAAAATGTTAAAACTTATTTGATAAATTCCAGTTAAACTTACAAACGGAGCTAGAAGGAATTCGGCCTGAATATATTTCTCGGCAAAGTTTCATATCTCAAAATATCTACTCCTGTTCAAAAGAAAGGAAGGAGTTTGAACCGGGCGATAATATCTACTCGAATTAAAAAACAAAAACAAAAAAACAATTGTTCAACAAAAATAAGATAAGATATTAAAATTACCTTTTTAAATGGCGACTTAAATGGAAGTGGAGAAGCGTTTGAGATTTTACCTATCGTACGAGGAGTAATTAGTCTTCCCTCTGGTCAAATCCAAAGAGAGTGCGCGGTGGTAATATCGTAAGGCAGAATGAACACAGTTAGGGGAGTTTTTTTTTTCCAAAGAACAAACAAATAAGTGGGAAAAGAAAGGAAAAAGAAAATATTCTGAAGATATAGCCGAAAATTTTAACACGCCATGGAAACAGACAGGATTACAGATGAGGCAAATACACTTCAAATATAGGATATTGCCAGTAAACTTAATTTTAAATAATGCAAAAATGCCTTGAATAAACAAATTATTCAAGAAAATAAATAATACATTAAAATTAACTTTTTTAAATGGGCAACACAGGCGACTTAAAAATATAAGTGGAATGTGCGTCAGTGTGGGCGAGAGTGTGACACGGCTATTTAAATATCTTTTTGTTAGACAATGACGTAAGAGCTTAAAACAAGAAGATATATATATATATATATATATATAACAACAAAAGTGCGGATGACTTTGCCTCCGAACTGCTGACAAGATTCGTACTAACATTTTCTCTCTGTCAATTGAAAGATAACGTTTCTTACAATCTTCATCGTTGAAATAATCAAATGAAACTTGAGAGCTTGATTGAAACTTTCTTGCTGATAATTCAAATATTTGACAGTAAAGGGTTCGATCAGAAATTCTCCGGACGATAAAAACTCACTTAACTTATAGAATCCAGGCTGAGTACTGATTATCTTAACATATTGTGGGAGGTAGATTTTGCACAGGTAAATTACGAATATATATATATATATATATATATATATATATATATATAACAGACAAAATGTTTTCATAAAAATAAATACCAGTTAAATTTACAAAGAGAACAAAAAGGGAATTCGGTCTAAAGATATTTCTCGGCAAAATTTCATATCCTAAAATATATTCACAATTTATACTTGATCCCAGCGGTAAAACTATGTCGATAAAGAAATAAATCATACTAAAACTTTTAAAGTTACATAAAGAAAGAAAGGCGGGAAGCTGTGGAGAGTCATGATCGACTACGTTTTGTTTAGGAGCCAGCAAGGATCGTATTCACTAATAATAAGGTATTGCCTAATAAATTATATTTGAAACAATTAACCGACATGGAGGTGTTACACACATCTACATATTATTCGTTACTGTTTCATTGTACTGCACTATAACGAGACGGATATGATCAAATTTAGGGCATATATTGAAACCATTCATGCGACAATTTCTAAGGACTATTCATGTCATCAAACACTTTCATGTGACCGTATCCCGGTGGGTGAGAGGGTAGAACATTTATTTAAAATACATCTAGTTGAGAGAGAACGGGGAAAAAACAGATATTTGTATAACT
Source organism: Ascarosepion bandense (assembly GCA_037127315.1). Classification (NCBI taxonomy): domain Eukaryota; kingdom Metazoa; phylum Mollusca; class Cephalopoda; order Sepiida; family Sepiidae; genus Ascarosepion; species Ascarosepion bandense. The sequence continues at coordinate 24,380 of JBBBDQ010027052.1, read as the reverse complement.
AAGTTCGTCGATCATTTTGCATCTAAATACTGACTGGTTCGGACTAACATTTGGTTCCTTTCAACTGAAAGATAAATTTTCTTACAATCTTCCACGTTAATGCAAACAACTGACACGAAAGCTTCGATCGGATGGTAAGTCAAATCCAAACATTTGACACAAAGGATTTGTCAAATTCTCTGGACGATAAAAACTCATTTGACTTATCGAATCAGCGTGATGGCGTTATCTTTACATATTATGGAAGTTGAATGTTTGCTGGGGTGGATCGCGAATATATAGTTCATAGACATGATGTTCTCGAAAATAAATACAAGTTAAATTTACACACTGAGCAGAAACTTCGGACTAAAAATATTGCTAGGCAAAAGTTATTTTCCTAAAATATATACAGACTTTACTTGATAACGGCGAAACTAATTCGATAAAGAAATGAATCAGACTAAAATGAATGTTAAAATAAAGCATCGAACGTATGTCTCAAGTAAAAACTGACCTTTCTTTAAAAAATACGTTCAAAACTCTATCGATATTCTCCAGTTAAGACGTTGCAAGGCTCTTATATTCCTTTCATCCCTTAAAAGATGAAATTTTCACACACATTAAAAGGGTTTAGAAAAATGCTAAGCAATAAAATTATAATGTAGAATTCCTATAAAATGGGTCATTTTCAAGTATTAAACAAAAGACTCAGCAACGATTTCTCAGTTTCATAAATCTCCAGTGAGTTTTATCGCCATATTTTGGTATTAAATTATCAAAATATATGCATACGAGTAGGAAGAGACAAATGAATTTTCTTCTTTACCGACGCTTTTCATCCTTTAAAGAGAAAATTATTAAGGCAAATAGACGGATTTTTTAAAACAAGAAACGGAAACAGAAGGAAAATTATTGCCAGATTTCAAATTTCAAATAAACTAAAGAACGCCTATAAATAATCTACAGGCTAACAGTGAACGTCAAGGTAAATTATGGCGGATGTTTAGAGAAATCATTGAATGTCTAATAAGTGAGTAAATGTTGTTATTTGCTCTTACTGAATGTTTTAATGTAATTATTATTTTATATTTTTTTAATGTGATAATTTTTATAAAATGTGTGGCATTTTTTAGATCCAAGTTATTGTTCAAAGTGTATTAGTTATCTCCAGTCATTTTCGGTACCTAAATTTCAATTGAATTTTTAAAAAGTAATTTTCTTTTCTTGAAGCTTTAATTTTAATTTTTAATTGAAAACTAAATGATTACATTTACTATTTTACGGTAAGGAAAATACTCTGATGCATTTCAAACAGAAATTATATTCATTGGAATTTAAAATTTTTAAATGTAATGTTTTAAAAAAATTTTCGCCATTTTTGAGCAGTCGACACATTTGTAAACGTAAGTTAATTCTCTGGTTTAAAAATTTTGCAAGAAATAAATTATACTTCTGTGACATATTCTTGAAAAAGTAGTAAATCTAAAGTTAAATTAATGTGATTTGAAACAAATATTTGCTTTTTGTATCACGAAATTTAGAATAAAAGCATTCTTAAACGTGGAGTTTATTTCCATGGCTTCTCTGCTCCAACTAAGACTTAAGTCAATGGTGACTCTGCAACAGGTGTTTACTCGTGCAACCAGACTGGGTCTCACCCATTCACAGTTAGATCAACCAAATACAGACGTCAATTCTACTCCGCAGCAGTGTAATGTCTTCTCTCCCTGTGTATAAACATGTGTTTTTTCAGATGCGAATTTTGGAAAAACTTACTTCCACAGTTTCACAGTGAAATGGTTTCTCCCCCGTGTGTGTTAGAATGTGCTGTTTGGAAAAATAATTTGGGGAAAACTTAATTCCACAGATTTCACAGTGGAATGGTTTCTCTCCAGTTTGTGTTAGTAAGTGTTTCTTAAGGGATGAGATTATTGGGAAACTTAATTCCTGATTTCACCCTTCTTTTGTTTAACCCAATTCTTTAGGTCAGCAACTTAATATTCTATCTGTTAACCCCTTCCCCCTGTAAAGCTAGACGAAGCCAAATTTTCAAATTTTTCCCTTACATCTCTATCTAAAAGTAAAATAATAAGAATAGACCTTAATTTCAAATCAAATTCTTTTGTGACGTAAATTCCTTAGTTCTTAACCGTCTTTTTTTATTTATTTTCATTTTGAATAAGTGGTAGTTGCTGTTGATATATGAAATCTATCTTAGGAATTTCATGTTAAAATGATCATACAACTACAGTTTTGAACAATGCAAACTTAGGGGTTCTTTTAGCTGGATATAAATCCTGAATATTAACCGGAGCTGTAGATACTCAACCAAATCCTGCTATCAACTGCACAGTGCTGGCTCCTATTCTTATAAGGGGTGACACCAAATTTGCATACTTATAGAATTTATCAAACTCTCTAGACATTCTTCGATCTTCTAAAGGTTCTATTTCTAATTTCCCTATTTTTACGACTGAATGAAAACCTTTTTGTAACAACAAGTAGGACTCATAGAGTCCTTTTTACTACAACTTTTTAGACATTATTACTATTATTTTTATATATAAATGCATCCTCGTAACAATATTCCTTGTGAGCTAGAATAATAATTATTGAATCAATAATTACTGTAAGAAAATGTGTTAAGAAAATTAAAAAGGCCAACAAGTTGACAGTTTAGGTAGATCATCGAATTTTGCTCGTGAAAGATGTAGAAAACCGACGCCTGTCAGGAAAATGTTATGCTTAACAAATTCGCGTTTATTAGAGCATCTCGTACTCTGCCAAAAAAGCGACAAAAAATCCAGAAAAAGCGAACGATTTTTTGCGTTTTTAAAGACGATAACAACAGAAAAGTATTTCCAACAAGCAGAGAAACAGAAGGAACAAGGCACTTGTTGAGTAGAAATAGAAAATGGAACCCATTGTTAGATCAACTGCAAAGAAAATTGGTTACTTTCACTTCGTCATGGTACATAGACATTTTTTAATTTAAGCGCATTACTACACTGTCGTCGATATCTCAACATTTTGCAGATGAGGTAGCGAGATGTTGGGAAACTTCCGCAAAATAGACTCGAGTTATTGTTCCTTTTCTCGCTTGTGGAACTCTCTTATGATTTAATACTTTTCAGCCAACTTTAATCTTCAAGAAATATAAATCCAATTTAAATCGCTATCTACTGCTCTGACTAGTCTTCTTTTTGTTCTCGAACATTTGTAATGTTTCTCGTGTCATACTGGCGTTCATGTGGTGAACTCATCTGCAACAGTTTAAGTCGTATTTTATTAACAATTAAATTCGTGATGCGAATACGAGGCTTTTGGTTTATTTTTCACGAAATCCAATCATACAGATGACAGCGAATAAAATATTTAACAATTGTTTTAACGAAAAATAAATAAGGAACACATGGCATTTAAATTTCTTAAAACTATACTAAACGAAGCACGGAAATTTCTGGAAACACAAAACGAGGGACGGACATTTCTGGAAATACTAAACTAGAGATGGACATTTCTGGAAACATTAAGCGATGAACAGAATTTCTGGAAACACTAAACGAGGGACGGATATTTCTAGAAACACTAAATGAAGGACAGACATTTTCTGGAAACATGAAATGAAAGACCAGAAGCTTCTGGAAACACTAAACGAAGGACGGATATTTCTGGAAACACTAAATGAAGGACGGGAAACTTCTGGAAACAGTAAACGATGTAGAACATTTCTGGAAACATTAAATAAAGGACGGAAATTTTTGTAAATACTAAACGAAGGATGGGAACTTCTGGAAACAATAAAAGAGGACGGAAATTTCTGGAAACACTAAACAGGGGACGGAAATTTCTGAAAACCACAAAAAGGAGGAACGAAAATTTCTGGAAACAATAAACAAAGGACAGAATTTCTGGAAACACTAAACGTGGGACAGAAATTTCTGGGCTACTAAACGGACGGAAATTTCTGCAAACCGTAAACTACGGACGGAAATTTCTGGAAGCACGAAACGAGGATGAGAAAATTTCTGGAAAGACTGAACGACAGACGGCAATTTCTGGAAACACTAAATTAGGGACGGGCATTTCTGGAACCACTAAACGAGGGGACAGCAATTTCTGGAAACATTAAACGAAATTGCAGAAATTTCTGAGCATTAAACGAGGATAAAGATTTATAAAAACACAAACAGGATTTGCAGAAACACTATACGAGGGAATAAAACTAAAACACCTTTCTATAATTTGTTACAATTTATTTAAAGCATATATTGTTAAAGGTTTATTTAATAAATAAGCAACGATGAGGTGTTGGAAAGAATGACAACAAAAAGGAAATTGATGCTGAGCATCAGGAAGAGACAACTGAAGTTCCTGGGACATGCAATGAGAAAAGAGAGCCTGGAGAACCTGATACTGACAGGTCAGATAGAAGGAAGGAGAACCAGAGGAAGGCAGCGGGTAACATATTTGCAGGGTCTGATCAGGTGGATGACGGAACGGGGGTTGCCAGGAGCAACAGGATCAAACATACTAACAGCCACAAGGGATAGGGAGACGTGGAGAGCCATGATCGCCTACGTCCTGAAGGGACAGGGCACATAGAAGAAGAATACTCGCTAATAATCTGGGAGAGTAATAATCCGTCTCTTTTACTCTCCAATTATGGGTAAAATAACTGGACAGAGTAGGTTCTATAGCCTGGTCTGGCAACCAGTCCTACAGAAAGTAAAGGCAACCTACTGGAAATCATCTTCTACCCAGTCAGTCATGTGTCTCTTTTCGAGGCATGATCGCACAAAGCGTGTATCACGACTGACTGACTGAATATAATAGTTATATACATGATTAAGGTTTCCACTGGGCATAAATTGGGGATTATTTTTATATTGTTATGAAGTAAAAATGATCACACACTAATTATTACTTAATAATAAAATACATCTCTTACCCTTTTAGCTATGAGTTAAATAACAAGGACAGATTGAGTTTCTATAGCCTTGGCTGGCAGCCAGTCTAACGCAGAAAGCAATGGCAAACTGCTTCGGGATAATCTTCTGCACAGTGAGAGTCATGTCTCGAAAGAGACATGATCCTTAAGCGTATATTATGTATGGCATAACTGACTGAATGAAAGATTGGCCACAATGTGATCCATCTGATTTTATAAAGATAATGATAAGTGACACAAAATGTGCAAACACCGGCGAAGTTATTGAAGATTCTTCTTCTTCTTCTTCTTCTTCTTCTTCTTCTTCTTCTTCTTCTTCTTCTATGTGCCTTGTACTTTCAGGACGGGAGACGATCATGGCTTTCGTCTCCTATCCCTGGTTGCTCTTAGTACGTTTTCCTGGTACATCATGCAACCGCTGTTCCGTCATTCACCTGATAAGGCCCTTGAAATATCTTAACTGCTGCTTTCCTCTGTTTCGTTTTCTTCCTATATTACCTGTCCGTTTCCAGGTTTTCTAAGCCCTCGTCCCTCACTGCATGTCCCAGTGACTATGCATTCAGTTCTCTTGTAATTGATATAGTCCTTCTTTCTGATTTCTTTAACCACTGTAGATGGTCTTGTAATTTCTTTTCTGTATCTGCTATTAGCACCGTATCATTCTCAGGAATAATACTCTGTTGCAAATGGAAATCACTAAAATAGAAACGAATAACATATTCTTAATAAAATTTGCTAATGAAACTTCCTGTTTACTACTGGTTTTAATTCCATCCTTCCTTTCTACTTTTGCAGGTCGTGGACAAAACTGATTAAATACAGAAAGATATGACATTCTTAATCAAGTTAATCATATTTTACTTCGCACTCTGCATGTCACGTGTTGAATGTGAACGACCAATAAACGTGCAAGTTTCAAGCCAACACCAATGCATCGTCCATGTCTCTAAAGATTCAATAAAAAGATTCAATAGAGCCTGGAAGAAGGGAAAAAGTTATTTTCTTTTCGAATTAAATACGACTCAAAAACAAGCTGATGTATTAACCAAACCAAAACCAGATGATCATTTTGCAAATCCCAACGAATTTATGTGGTTGTACGATGGAGAATATGGCTTACCAGTTTATATATAGATCTACCTATGACTTTGAAGTGCATTCACTGTTTATCTTAAAGAATATACAAAACGTTTAACAGTAAATATGAATGTTTCTGATTCGTGCAATGAAAGAGTTGTGTCCAAGAGTGGATTTTTCTTCGACTTGTATTCGTCAGTTGTTAAAAATTGTTTCGAAAGTTCGACTTCCAGACAATCTTCAGCTTACATCTGCTACGATATTAACAACAGGAAAAACATCTTTATATACTTTCGAGACCTGCAAGCGTTTGGGATTGAACCGACTGGTTTTGCCGATGTGTTGTCAAGTAAAGGGTAGCCAAAGAATATAATAATTCAAATCGATTTATGCAGGGGCAAACACATTAGTACATCACTTGTGCTTAATATCCTCAATTACGCTGCAACCTTATTATTTGCCTTTTCTCCTCTGCTTCTTGGGTTCATTTCAAAAGCCAAGCTTAATCTGCATCAACAACCATTCACTTTGATTCATTCGGTGAACATGAATGTCGAAAGAAAATAAACGATATTTTCCTCCGTTTGGGGAGTAATCAAGTTGGCTAAATGAAAAGGACCATATTGTAGCTTCGTGATTTCATCAGGTGGTTGCTACTTTTTGAGTCAAAATCCGCATTGGCATCGAGAATACGTCGTTCTATGGCAGTTGTTTCTGTGTTCTCGTCATTTTTGCAGAGTTAATGTTAGAATAATGCCACAATCAAAGAAAAACTCTATTCTTACCTTGAAAATAACATTCCGCTTGGATACAGGTCGATGATGTTTGGTTATAAGGCAAGTGCTGAAAACACTGAATATTTTATCGGCGGTCCTTTCGTTTGGTTTTCAGTTTTGTTATTGTAGGTTTGATTGTGATTAATATTCCAAATCGCCTCTGCGAAACTATAGCATATAGTCGACTCCATCAAAGGAAAACATGGACATTCCTAGTCAAGATATCGAACTGCTGCAACATTTTGGGGAGCTAAATATTTCTAACTTACATGATTACGAATTGCTACACGCCATTTTGGAAATCAAGTCTGTTGACGGCTGTAAATCCGTCGTTTTGGTACGCGGTGTTATTAAGCGATGGTTTGACCGTTGCAAACGAGTTTGTAATTGTTTCGTTAATTCCCAAGTATTTTATCAATTGATAAATATTTTTGTATTTTCTCTTCACGTTCGTTACTTTTTCCTTTGTAGCTGTGAACTGATTCTCTGTATCGCCTATTATGGCTGTCTATTCTACAGATCTTAATAGCAATGCCTTACAGTTACACTCGGGTTTATATTTTTCCATTATGGAGTAACGGCCGCAGGGTCGAAAGATACTTGCAGTAATATGCTTTTGTATTTTTTTTACAAATGTATGCTTTTTCCTCTTTATATTTGGTCTTTATATGTTTCTAACAATCTTTTGTTGAATTTTTCAATAATTTATACATTAATCGGCCTGATAGCTAAACCAGACGCCTCTGACTTCTTGCTTTTATTGCTATTGTTCGTCTATTTCTTCGCTTCTATTGCTCAATCAGTTTCTAAGACATCTTTCTCAGAAATTATCGATTACCTGCACAGAACGTGCGGAGGATTTCGTTTATATTAGGCTAGGTGAGCGTTTCATATATCGGAAATTGTTTGAAAAGATTGTTCAGGAACACTGAACCGATTCGATTTGAAGTTGTCAAGGCTCTGATTAAATTATCCATGGGCGCTTAGAGTATTCATTTGTTGCCTCTCTATACTTTTCAAAGCGTATTCCTAAATATGTCGCATATATCAAAATCGGTCTTGCGCATGCATAACGACAATTCCAAAATTTATGTCCGTTTGGAAAGACACAGAGTTAGAATCCCAGTGGAAAGCTTTGCCCATCTTGAAAACAATTTATGTTTTTCAACAAGAAACAAACTTTCCCCATAATCTACAAATGGCTAACAGTATTCAGTGATTATTGACAGAAACAACATTGTAGAAAACCTTAATTGTACTCGTTTACGTTACCCTGTTTAATTTTTTTTTTTAATTTATTTCCACTTTTACAAGCCATTCCATATATTATTGTACATGGCGCTACATAGGGCGTAAAGATGAGTGGTTAGACATAGGGAATGTCAGGAGGAAGGTGACAGATGAGTAAGGACACCGAGGATGAAGGTTGGGCAGATGGGAAGAGTGTTGATAGAATGGGAGCAGATATGTGTTATTAGAGGTGTCTGTTGACCTACATTTAAAACTCCCTGAGATTGTAGCCGTCGGGGAAGCAATCGTCTGGAAGGGAATTCCACAGTCGGGAAGTATTCAATGGCTAGCTGATGGTAGATTTATATATGTGCAGCAGGATATTTAGACGGAAAACTTCTCCGCCTCTACAGTAGCGAACCGACTTTCATAGCAGCGGATTCGATATAATCATTCCATTTGAGGTCCGCTGAAGTGTGAGACAAGGAGGCGTAGTGTTTTACTCTCTGGGTGGCAAGTCTGGTCCATGCTAATGGGAGGTAGGTGTGAGATTGTCGATGATGGTTAATTGAGAGTAGCTTCGTTTTAGAAGCATTAAAATTTACTAGCCATTTCTTACCCCAGTCCACTATGGATTGGAAGTCTTTTTCAATCTCGGCTGCGAGGTTAGCTTTGACGCCTACACCAGAATTTTGGTCGATATGAGTAAACTGTGGTGTCATCGGCGTACAAACCTACCTACTCTTATGGAATCAGGGAGATCATTAATGTATATCAGGAAGAGTGTAGGACCCAAGATGGAGCCTTTGGGGACACCTGTGTTTGTATGGTAGTCTTGGGAGGCATGTCCGTTTAATACCACCTTCATTGTGCGGTTAGAGAGGAAAATGACTGGATTAGTTCAAACAAATGTCCAGTTATACCATAGCTCCGTAGCTTACATAGAAGGCCAGCATGCCAAACTCTGTCGAAAGCCTTAGATATATCCAATGCAACGGTTCTGGTTCGCCATTCCTGTTGAGTGCCTTGTATATGTACTCGGTGATGGTCGTTAGCATATCAGCAGTAGACCTGGTGAAGCGGAAACCATATTGATTGTCCGAGAGGAGCCTGTGTGCTGTGAGATGCTGAACCACCTCGGCTTATATCGAAATTACCTGTTTTTTATTTTACTGAACTTTGGATTGGTGAAAGGGATATTACGTCTATCAAATTCATTTTTTATGTAAACACGTCAGCATATATTTTCTCACTCATATCTACGGTTTCCTTCTATGCTTCATAGACAAAGCGTCATTTTCATTTAAACACATTAGACATTTAAACACATTTAAAGCGATTCACCTTATATAACGTATCGTAAAGACAGCACCTCACGTGAACTCAGCCAATGTATAGATGCCCCCCACCACTATCTATCTATCTATCTATCTATCTATCTATCTATCTATCTGAAATGATCTATTTCTCAATATTCATCTATGTGACTATCAGCTCTGGGTAACCTAATGTGTATTGACGCGCATATTCAAATATTTTAATTTCTTCTATTATACATTGAAAATAAGACGCAAGCACCAATAAGAATTCATCACCTTCGAATCTACTGACCACCAATACATATGTCTCCGCCCGTTCTCCTCAGTTCGGTTACCTATTCTTTCTTTACCGTTCTCCCTCCTCTGGACTGCTCCTCACTAGATAGCATTGCTGACGACATGGATAAGGCTATTTCCTATAACCCATTCGCCCACATATTTGTATTTGGAGACCTCAATGCCCATCACTCTGAGTGGCTTGAAAACGCCGTTACTGATCCAGCGGGCATTCACAGCATGAACTTTGCTATTTCCCAATCCCTTACGCAAGTGGTGGATCTTCCACTGCTTCCCAAGCACTCCCTCGGGTCATTCCTCACTGCTAGATATATGTTTCTGTTCCCCCAGCCCGACGCCTGTCAAGTCTCGCAGCTTTGCCCTCTCGGCAACTCCGACCACGCTGTAGTCTCTCTCAGTATTTCTTTCCAATCACCTCCAGGGAGCCCCACCTATAGGACCTTCTACCTCTACCAAAAAGCTGACTGGGATGCCTTTCGCGATTTCCACTGCGACGTCCCTTGGGGAAAAGTGTTCGACCTATCAGTTGATGACTGTGCCTCTGAGGCTCTCGTCATGGGTGAAAGCTAGCATTGATGCCTCATACCCACCAGGAAGTATTGCTTAAAACCTCATTCCCTTCTCCGTGGTTCTCTCCGGCCTGCTCAGCCCCAATGCTCATATGGAACCATTACTTCCGTCTATTCCGGAGACAGTCAATCGATTACAATAGGCGCCTGTTCACATCTGAATGCAATGAGTGCAAGAGAACTCCCAATGACGCCAAACAGTTGTTTGTTGAGAGAATGCGACAGCGCATAGCTGATCATAAGTTCGGCTCCAAGGACTATTTGAGGATTTGTAAACGAGTGCTCAACAATAGAAATCCCTGAATATCTCCTTTAATCCATGGATTTGAGGTTCTCACGTCATCTTGCGGACAAAGCTGAGTGCTTTGCCCACAGATTCTCATCCAACTCTACATTCGACTCGTCAGGAGCACACCCACCCGACTTCCTATTAGAACTGAGCTAAACTGCACGACGTATATATTACCCCGACAGTAGTATCCAGAGTAATGTAAAAACTCGACCCCCATAAGGCGGGTGGAGACGATGGAATCCCGGTGATAGTCCTTAAGATGTGTGCTCCTGAACTTTCCCCATCAAAACTATTTACCTTACTGCCTTTCTGCTTCAAGCTCTTGCATGCTGGAAGTTCTCTCAGTCGTTCCTGTATTAAGACCCGGTGAACCCTCGGGCCCAACCAACTATCGCCCTATCAGTCTTCTACCGATATTCGGGAAAGTATTCGAGTGAAGCGCAGGACCCACGCTGAAATAGTTCATCATCTCACCGCCCACAAACTGTTCTCCGACAGGCAATATGGATTCCGTTTTGCCAGGTCCACGGCCGACTTGCTAACAACCGTAACGGAGTACATGCTACAGACCCTTGATGAGTCTGACGAGGCTCGCGCGATTGCTCTGGACATCTCCAGGGCTTTCGACAGGGTTTGGCACTCTGGCCTCCTATGCAAACTACGCGGTTATGGTATTACCGGTCGCCTGCTTGACCTAATCCAATCTTTCTTAAATAAACGCAAAATGAAGGTAGTTCTGAATGGGCGTGCCTCTTCGTCCTACAGCACGAATGCTGGTGTCCACAGGGCTCTATCCTGGGCCCGACGCTCTTCCTTATTTTCATCAACGACCTCCCAGATGAAATCAAGTCCCAAGTCGGCATCTACGCAGATGACACTACAATATACTCCCGCACCAGTAAGAAACCTGTCGTGGCGGACAGACATAATCTCGCTGCTGACCTTGAACGGGATCTACACTCTGTGGTGAACTGGGGCATAAAGAGGCTTGTCAACTTCAATTCCTCTAAGACCAAGCTGTTGTCTGTCAACCATTACAGGCAACCTCTCCTGCCTCCCATAAGCATGAACCAAGCGATTCTCCCGGAGAGTAATACACTACGCCTCCTCGGACTTACCCTGTCCTCAGACCTCAAATGGAACCACTATATTAAATCCATAGCAAAATCTACTGCTAAGAAGGTTGGGTCACTATGTCGATCAGGATTTTTTTCCACCTGAATCCATCCTGCATATATACAAGTCAACCATCCGTCCATGCATGGAGTACTGCTGCCATTTTGCACTTCCCGCCTGTGGAACTCGCTCCCGTATTCTTGCTTTCCTGACGGCTACAACCTCCAGAAATTTAAATGCAAAGTCAATACTCATCTACTAACCACTGAACTCTAGCTCTCTCCCCACCCCCGTATAACCTTCCCTTTCTCTCCACCTATGTATCTGTCATCGCACCTGCTTTCTCAGCTTTCTATTGTTCCTTTCTAACTAATTTGTATCCCCACTCTTTTCTAATTAATATTTTTACATTTATGTAGCCCCCTGCACATCAGTGGTGTTTCCGCCTTGCTCGGGGTGAAATGATTAAAAAAGATAGGATATTCCACAAAAACACTATGAGAATCATGAATATTTTAACATAAATGGTGTAAATGTATTTAGATAATTCAAACTATTTTTCAATAATTTCATTAAACTTACCTTATATGTAATTGTAATGATTCTAAAGCAGAATAAATATCATAAATATTTAATCGTACATAGTGTAAATGTAGTTGGATATTTCCCACCAATTGTCAAGAATTTTGAGTTTACTAAACATTTAATTAATGGAATTGTAGTGATTCTATGGCGGAATAAATATCATATATATATATATATATATATACGTAACTGGAGTAAATACATTAAGATATTTCTTCCTATCTTGCAAATAAATTTTTGAAAACATCTATATATGTAATTCTAATGATTCTAAAGTGGAATATATATCGTATATATCTAAACCTAACTGTTGTAAATTTATTTAGGTATCTACTCGAAATATCAAGAATTTTCTTTAAAAGTTCGGATGTAATATAAGAGAGTTTCTGGCAGAATAATTTTCAAAAATTTTTAATTTTTAACCATATCTGTAATTGTAGTGATTCTATGGCGGAATAAATATCATATATATATATATATATATATATATATATATATATATATATATATATAATCGTAATTGGTGTAAATATATTAAGATATTTCTTCTTATAGATGTAATTCTACAGTTACGCTTAGATATTTATTCCGCCTTAGAATCATTAGAATTATATATAAGGATATTTTACACACATTCTTTTCAAGATAGGAAGAAATATCTTAATCTATTTACACCAGTTACGGTTTATGCATATATATATATATATATATATATATATATATATATATATATATATGATATATTTCCCGCCATAGAGAAAAAAAAATCTACAAAAATCTGGTGTAGGCGTCAAAGCTAACCTCGCAGCCGAGATTGAAAAAGACCTCCAATCCATAGTGGACTGGGGTAAGAAATGGCTAGTAAATTTTAATGCTTCTAAAACGAAGCTACTCTCAATTAACCATCATCGACAATCTCACTTACCTCCCATTAGCATGGACCAGGCTTGCCTACCAGAGAGTAAAACACTACGCCTCCTTGAACTCACATTTTCAGCGGACCTCAAATAGGAATGACTATATCGAATCCATTGCTAAATCCGCTGCTATGAAAGTCGGTTCTCTGTGTAGGGCCCGGAAGTTTTTTCCGTCTAAATCTATCCTGCACATTTATAAATCTACCATCCGCCCGTGCATTGAATACTGCTGCCATATCTGGTCGGGTGCCCCTGCTGTTCTCCTCGGGCTTCTCGATAAGGTTCAGAGGAGGGTCTGTAATGTGATAGATACCGACTTGGCAGACCGCCTGCAGTCTCTCTCCCACCGGCGCGACGTGGCTTCCCTGTGTCTCTTCTATGAATAATTCCACGGCTTCTGCTCCGATGAACTTAGATCACTAGTGCCCCCTAAATACGATTAAATCTATACTAAATAGATTTGTATTCTTTCCCAAAATCACGTAGATTTTCGTCTTGTGTACTTTTCCATCAAATGTTACATGCGCACAAAATTCACCTTTGAATTTTGCACTTCCCTGACTGTGGAATTCTCTTCCAAATGATTGCTTCCCTGACGGCTACAATCTCCAGGTCAATAGACACCTCCTAACACACTAATCTACTCCCATTCTATCAAACACTCTTCCCATCTGCCCAACCCTCATACTCGCTATCCATACTCATCTGTCACCTTCCTCCTGACATTCCCTATGTCTAACCACTCCTTCTCTTTACCTTCCCCTATGTAGCCCCATGCGCAATAGTGGCAGTGGAATGCCTTGCTTGGGGTGAGATGATTAAAAAAAAATAGATCCACTTCAAGTACATACATGGAAAATTAAAAATTCTTGAAGATTATTCTGCCAGAGACTCTTTAAAATTACAGCGAAAGTTTTTAAGCAAATGCTTGAAAGTTCAAGGAAATAGCTAAATAAATTTTCAACATTTACGTTTCGATATTTATGTTATATATTCCGCCTTAGAATCATTAAAATTACATATAAGATTATTTTACAGAAATTCTTTGCAAGATAGGAAGAATTATCTTAATCTATTTACAACAGTTACGTTAAATGTATATATATATGTATATATATTTATTATAAATTATGTTTTAGAACATGTACATAATTTCTTCTATATGTTCTTCTCTACAATCATGATTGTAGAGAAGAGGACATATATAGAAGAAATTATGTACATGTTCTAAAACATAATTTATAATAAATATTCACAGTCTATACATCATATATCGAGCACTGTCTTAAATTAATATTTTGGACAGGAAAAAACTTTTCTTTTTTCTCTCCTCATTCGTATATATATATATATATATATTGTCATCCGCAGACAGGTCTGTATCGCTGCTACAGCTCATCAGTACGGCTAGACTCGATTGCTTTTTAGCCTCGGATTGAAACCCGACCGAATTGGCGTCAGTCGGCGACTACCTTCGGGCTATGGGCGCTAGGTGGAAGAAGGTTAGATCTTTTAACGCATATATTATCATTATACGCGCCCAATAGCTAGAGTGATCTAATTCATTTTACTGAATGAGCGATGCGTATACGCCAGAGTAGCTACTATTTTTCAAAGTTTACCATTTTTCCAGAGTGCTCAATCAGGCCGTGAGAGCGCAAATGAAAATATATATGATATTTATTTCGCCAGAGAATCATTACATTTACATATATGGAAAATTAAAAATTCTTGAAAATTATTAGGCCAGAATTTCTCTAAAATTACATCGGAAGTTTTTAAGAAACTGTTTGAAAGATCTAGAAATTTCCTAAATAAATTTACAACAGTTACGTTTAGATATTTATGATATATATTCCGCCTTAGAATCATTAAAATTACAGATAAGGATATTTAAACATATTAGACATTTAAAGACATTTAAAGCGATTCACTTTATCTAACGTATCGTAAAGACAGCACTCACGGCAACTTACCCAATAAGCATATCTATCTGTCTATCTATCTATCTATCTATCTATCTATCTATCTATCTATCTATCTATCTATCTCAAATGATCCATTTCTCAATATTTAACTATATGCCCATCAGCCTGTGTAAACCAAATATCTATTGACAACATATTCTAATATTTAATTTATAATTTTCAAAATATTTAATTTGCTATATTGTATATTTGGTATATTGTAGTGATTCTATGGCGGAAGATATATCATATATATATATAAAGATTTGTACCCACAGAATAAATTAATAACTTTAAATGAGATAATTATAATTATCCCAACCGAACATTTCGGCCATCACTCTTCAAGGGCTTACGTTGACTTTATTACAAATGGTTAATAATGCGCAAAAAACAAAGGATTACTTACAATACTGGGGGCTAGACTAGATTAGTTTAAAATAATCTTTAATCAGTAAATATTAAAACGTGAGGGTGTAAACATACAATTCCACAGAGTGAATAAAGAAAAATTGTTACACTCACAAACCCTACCCAATGGGCTGTAAGGGCGAATGAATCGCTCTTTTTGCCTGCTGATCTCGGCTGCTGGAGGTTTAGACAAACAGCCTCAAAACGCGAAAGTGATGAGCAGAATAGACACTGTGCAGAACAGTAAACCAATTGTCCTCATACAAAAGAGGCACATGCCTGGCTGTCCAGTAGGTGTTGGCTAATGGCTGAATCCAGAAAGGCCTTGGTTCTTCTTATAGGTCTAAAATTTACCCGAATGTTAGCGGGGGCGTGTTGTGCAACCTGGGTCTCCAACCTCAGATTGGTTCGTCCCCGAATATATATATAAACGTAGCTGGTGTAAATAGATTGAGATATTTTTCCTATCTTGCAAAAATGTCATAAAATAATCATATATGTAATTCTAGTTCATTGGCGAATATATATCATAAATATTTAGACGTAACTGTTGCAAATTTGTTTCGGTGTTTCCTCGATCTTTCAAGCATTTTCTTAAAAACTTCGATTTAAACTTACAGAGTTTTGGAATATATGTTTCCAACAATTTTTAATTTTCCATAGATATAATTGAAGTAGTTCTATGGCGGAATAAATATCATATATATATATATATATATATATATATATATATATATATATAAACGTAACTGGTGTAAATAGATGAAGATATTTCTTTCTATCTTGCAAATAATTTCTTTCTATCTTGCAAATATATATATATATATATATATATATATATATATATATAAACGTAAACTAGTGTAAATAGATGAAGATATTTCTTTCTATCCTTTCAAATAATTTCTTTAAAATATCCTAATGCTAATTCTAGTTCCGAATGAATATATATAAATAAAATCATGAATATTATGATAAATATAAATATAAATATTTAAATTTACCTTTACTTGTTTAATAGGGTAAACTGTCTACCTTTCAACGATCTTTTATTGCTTATAAAAATATCTGCCTGAATGAATATCATAAATAATCTAAGCGTAAACGGTGGAAGTATTAATGTATTTCGTCCCTTCATGCAAGGACTTTTCAAAACTTTATTTTATATCTCCCTCCAGTATTAATAAAGTTAACAGGAGAAGTTCTTGGAAAGTTCTTTGGAGTTCTTAGTTAGAGGTTGTTTAGAGATCTATTGGTGTTCAGTAGAACTAATGGTTAATTCCAGTTTGGAGATGGACTGAGGCAGTTGATATTAGTCGGCAGTTAACCGAATACTAAGGGTCAGCTTTTCAGTGGAAGATTACTAATTCTAACATTTTGATTACGTAAGTCAATTAACAACCGACATAGCACGATTTTAACCTTCAGAACATATATAGTGTAAATATATTTAGATATTTCGTTACATCTCTCAATAATTTTCTTAAAATCTACCTCATATGTAATTGTGGGGATTCTATGGTGTAAAACCTGTAATAAATATTTAAATTTACCCGATGTAATGTATTTAGATATATCGTCAAGCTATTGAATGTTTTTCAAAAGTTCTTTATATGTCAGTTGTCTATGACTGAATATCAAATACTTCAGCTTAACTTTTCCTATCATTCAGCCATTTTTATAACGTCCTGATATGCAATTGTTGTATGTGTCTATGGTGTTGCTAATGCATTTAGATATTTCTCCCAAAATTTCCGGATTTTCACTTTTAAACATATGTAATTGCAATAACGGTATGGGAGAATAAATGACGATATTGTTGTCATTTTGTAAATGCTATTTGATATTACATCTTTTCATCAAAATTGACTCTAAACATGTTGTTCATTCTTCTATGACGATGAAATATAATAATTTAATTCTTAACGTGTAAAATCCTTTATGTTTCTTCCTCACTTCCAAGCATTCACTTTACAACTTCCGCATTTGTTATCTTAGTGATTCTATAGCTGGATAAGTACAAAAATCTCGATATGTGTTGAATATTATCACGAGTTCATATCATTTGAACAAGCAAAAATTTGAAACAAGGACGAATATTCGGTTTACAAAGAGTAAAAATTATTTTTATTCATACGCGAATATTAGCGTGTTTGCGTGGGATTGATGTGTGTGTACATGCAAAACTGTGCGTATTGGAAAGTTGTCCATGTCCTGTGTGTGCGCTAACACTGATAAGCGTCTCTGAGATGCGTGTATGTGTACCTGCGTATAAAATATCTGTACCATCTGCTTGAAAGTTGTAGGGATAAGAAATTAAAGACCAAGAACATTTTAGAAAAACCCAAACAAAAATTGCACAAATTGAAATAGATTCAAACGACTTTGGAAAAACCCAACTACGAAACATTCACAAGTCAGTGCGAAAAGAAAATTCTGAATCCTGATAAAAACAGCAAATTCATATATGAAATTATTTTTCCGCCTAGATGTGAAAAGGTTCTCTGGAGCCGGCATCATGGGAAGTTTCACTATTTAAACCACGTCATTCCACATCAAGTCACTCAGATGGGTGTGGTTAGCTGAAGGCCTCGTGGCAATGTAAGAAAGAAAATTCAAGAAGCTAACCCAGACGTAGGGCACGTCAAAGTTTCATTCACCTCTTCTTCCAAGGTCTCTTTTCTTTGTTTTTATATATAAAGAGGACAACATAACAACAAATGGATGTGCTAATTACAACTTCTTTATTGTTTTACCTTCTCTTTCTTTCAACGTTTCGCAAAACTACTAACAGAGGAGAACCAAAAAACTGCAATCTGCTACTACACAACCATGAACTCTAAACTTCTGCGAACTTTTAAACCTACATTATTACCACGAACAATTTCTACAAATCTTGATACCCTAAACTCTCTGATTGAACATTAACTTCTACAGCTTGTGTTATTCTTTTCTTTTAATAAATTTCTATTTTAAAATGCAAAATGTATATTTTTATTCTGACACTATTTCACACACTTCCACATATTCCAACCTTCCGACAACCAACTTTCTTAGAACGATGAACAGTTTCTGATAATTCTGATGATGATAAATTCTTATAAAAATTGTAAGCTGTAGAGTTCGGCTGAGTACACAAAACCAAATCAAATGGCACAACAGCTCCTACGTCTTCAAAGTAAACTGGAGGATCTGGAGTCACTGGTGTGGTTTGTTACCAGTTTTGACCTGGCCATTCACCGGGTCATCGTCTCAGGTGTCCGTTCTCTTCGGCTAGCAGGGTGAAAGTCACTGTGGTCATTTATGACAGACTACCTATAACGCATTTCCCCACCCACTGGTAAACTGAGCCAAAAGATTCGGTCAAGGTAAATGTGTAGTGGTTCAATAAGAAAGAAAAACGTATCTTGAATTAAATAATGCTATTGATCCGTTAGATATGACATCCTATCTTTGAAGTATTTTTAATAAAAAACTTCCTTGTAATTAATTGCAGTAGTGTATCGCCAAATCAGTATAATAAATATTTAAACATAACCAGTGTAAATATATTTACATATTTCGTTTCCATCTTTCAATCATTTACTGAATTTCCTCAGATGTAATTGTAGTGATTTTTAGGAGGAGTAAATCATACATATTACACCGTAATAAATATCGTAAATAGATCATAAATTTTACGCCGAAATAAATGTCGTAAAGAAATTGTAAATATTATGGCGGAATACATGTAAATAAATTGTGAATATTACGGCGGAATAAATACTATAAACAAATCATAAATATTACTACGGATTACATATCATAAATAGATAATAAATTTTATAACAGAGTAAAAATCATCAGTAAATCATAAATATTACGCCGTAATAAATATTGTACATAGATCATATACATTACTGCGGAATAAATATCATAAATACATAATACATATTACTGAAGGAATACATAAAATAAATAGATTATAAATATTACGGAGGAACAAATATTGTAAATAAATTGTGAATATTACAGCGGAAGAAATATGGAAATAAATCATAAATATAATGGTGCATTAAATATCTTAAATAAATTCTAAATATGATGGCAGAATAAATATCCAAAATAAATCATAAATATTATGGCAGATTAAACATCGTAAATAAATCATAAATATTTTAGTGAAATAAATATCGTAAATAAATCATAAATATTATGGCGGAATAAATATCGTAAATAAATCATAAACATTATGGCGGAATAAATATCGTAAATAAATCATAAATATTATGGCGGAATATCCATCGGAAGTAACTTATAAATATTACGGAGAAAAGTTTACGTGATGGCGGACGAAATATCGTAAATAAATCTGGTATATTATGGCGGATAAATATCTTAAATAAATCATAAATATTATGGCGAAATAAATATCGTAAATAAATCATGAATATTATGGCGGATTAAATATAAAAAATAAATCATAAATATTATGGTGGAATAACCACCGGAAATAAATTAAATATTACGGAGAAAAGTTTACGTTATAGCGGACGAAACATCGGAAATAAATCTCAAATATTATAGCGGAATAAATATCGTAAATAAATCATAAATATTACGGCTAAATATATATCGTAAATGGTGTAAATATTACGGCGGAATTCATATCGTAAATTAATAACTTTACGGCGCGATAAATATCGTAAATAAATCATAAATATTACGGAGGTATATAAATATAGTAAATAAATCATAAATATTATGGCAGAATAAACATTGGAAATAAATTAAAAATATTTCGGCGAAAAAAATATAGTAAATAAATAATAAAGTTTACGATGGAATAAATATCGTAAATAAATTATAAATATTACGGCCAGAATAAATATCATAAATAAATCATTAATATTACGGCGAAATGAATATCGTAAATAAATAATTAAAATTACGCGGAATAAATATCGTAAATAAATCATAAATATTACTGCGGAACAAATATCGTAAATAAGTCATAAATATTACGGTGGAATAAATACCGTATACAAATCATAAATATGAAGGCAGAGAAACATTATAAATAACTCATAAATATTATGGTGGAACAAATATCGTAAATAAATAAAAATAATACGGCGGAATATATATCGTAAATAAATCATAAATATTACCGCGGAATAAATATCGTACATAAATCATAAATATTACTGCTCAATAAATATCGCAAATATATCATAAATAATTTTGCGGAATAAATATCGTAAATAAATCATAAGTATTAGGTCGTAATAAATATCGTAAATAAATCATAAATATTACGGCGGAATAAATATCGTAAATTAATCATATGTATTATATCGGAAGAGATATTTTAAATGAATCATTCATTTTACGCAGGTATAAATATCGTAAATAATTTGCGAATATTACGGCGAAGAAATATCGTAAAAAAATAATAAATATTACTTCGGAATAAATGTCGTAAATAATTCATAAATATTTTGGCAGATTAAATATCGTAAATAAATCATAAATATTATGATGGAATAAATATCGTAAATAAATCATACATATTACGGTAGAATAAATATCGTAAATAAATCATAAACATTATATCAAATAAATATCGTACATGAATGATAAATATTACGGCGGAAGAAACATCGAAAATAAATTGGGAATTTGACGGCGGAATAAGTATCATAAATTAATTATAAATAATACGCCGGAATAGAGATCGTAAAAATATCATAAATTTTACGGCGGAATAAATAACGTAAATAAATCATAAATATTACGGCGAAATAAATATCGTAAAGATATATAATGGTGGAATAAATATCATAAACAAATCATAAATATTATATCGAAATAAATATAAATAAATCATAAATATTAAGCGGAATAAATATCGTAAATATATCATAAATATTACGGCTAAATATATATCGTAAATGAATTGTAAATATTACGGCAGAATGCATATCGTAAATAAATCATAAATATTACGGAGGAATAAACATAGTAAATAAATCGTAAATACTATGGCGGTATTAACATTGAAATAAATTAAAAATATTTCGGCGAAAAAAATATTGTAAATAAATCATAAATATTACGGCGAAAGAAGTATCTTAAATAAATCGTGAATATTACGGCGGAAGAAACATCGTTAATAAATCATGAATATTATACTTGGAATAAATATCGTAAATAAATCATAAATATTATGGTGAAATAAATATCGTCAATAAATGTAAAATATTACGGCTTAATAAATATCTTAAATAAATCATGAATATTATATCAGGAATAAATATCGTAAATAAATCATAAATATTACGGCGGAATAAAATCGTAAATAAAAAATAAATATTACTTCGGAATGCATGTCGTAAATAAATCTTTAATACTACTGCGGAATAAATATCATTGAACATGCAACCTGAAGTGAGCAAAACTAAACGCAGGTAGGGTTAGGTTTAGGGTTAGGGTTAGCATTAATTATTTTATTTTTACGACGATTTAGTTCATTTACCTTTCTCTTCCTAAAAATGTTTCATTGAGTATCTGGGAATGGAAGCGTTCCTGTTGGTCTGAAACTTAACATGTTTCATTGAATCTTCGGAAACAGGGAAAGATGCATTGGTTTTGGTTCAGGAAGCTTTCACATTTAATGGTGGATTCCATTGAACATGTAGAAAACATTAAGACAGCAAAACTAAATCCAATGAATATCATTAAAAATTTCATATTTTATGTAGGACTATGCATTGTTATAATCTTGCACATTTAATGATTGTTCTTATTGAACATGTGACATTAAATGAGCGAAATTAAATTTGCTGAATATTATTAAGAAATTCATATTTAGGATGCTACAATGAGAGTACATTAATCCTTCCTGTACTAAAATCGTTCATTGAATTCCTGGAAAGTAGGACAGTTGTTTTGGTGTTGGTTATAATTTTGCACATTTAAGCATTGTTCACATTGAACGTATAACATGAAGTGAGCGAAACTAAATATGTTGAATATCATTAATAATTTCATATTTAAATGATTCCATTCATCCTTCTTCTTATGAAAATGTTTCACTGAATCTCCGGAAACAGTGTCGATGCATTGATGTTCGTTTGAATCTTGCATATGTAATGGCGGTTCACATTGGTCTCGTGACGTAAAGCGAGTAAAAATAATAGAGTGAATATCATTAAAAAATTCATATTTACGACGCTACAAAGAGAGTCCATTCATCCTTCCTCTATTAAAAAACCTTTATTGAATCTCCGGAAAGTAGGAAGATGCATTGTTATTGGCTATAATCTTGCACCTTTAATGATTTTTCACATTGAATATTATATGAAGTGAGAAAAACTAAATAGAGTGACTATCATTAAAAAATTCATATTTACGACGCTACAAAGAGAGTCCATTCATCTTTCCTCTATTAAAAAACCCCTTTATTGAATCTCCGGAAAGTAGGACGATGCATTGTTATTGGCTATAATCTTGCACTTTAATGATTTTTTTCACATTGAACGTATTATATGAAGTGAGAAAAACTAAATAGAGTGAATATCATTAAAAAATTCATATTTACGACGCTACAAAGAGAGTGCATTCATCCTTACTCTACTAAAAAACCTTTATTGAATCTCCGGAAAGTAGGACGATGCATTGTTTTTGGCTATAATCTTCCACCTTTAATGATTTTTCACATTGAACGTATTATATGAAGTGAGAAAAACTAAATAGAGTGAATATCATTAAAAAATTCATATTTACGACGCTACAAAGAGAGTCCATTCATCCTTCCTCTATTAAAAAACCTTTATTGAATCTCCGGAAAGTAGGACGATGCATTGTTATTGGCTATAATCTTGCACCTTTAATGATTTTTCACATTGAACGTATTATATGAAGTGAGAAAAACTAAGTAGAGTGACTATCATTAAAAAATTCATATTTACGACGCTACAAAGAGAGTCCATTCATCCTTCCTCTATTAAAAAACCTTTATTGAATCTCCGGAAAGTAGGACGATGCATTGTTATTGGCTATAATCTTGCACCTTTAATGATTTTTCACATTGAACGTATTATATGAAGTGAGAAAAACTAAATAGAGTGAATATCATTAAAAAATTCATATTTACGACGCTACAAAGAGAGCCCATTCATCCTTCCTCTATTAAAAAACCTTTATTGAATCGCCGGAAAGTAGGACGATGCATTGTTATTGGCTATAATCTTGCACCTTTAATGATTTTTCACATTGAACGTATTATATGAAGTGAGAAAAACTAAATAGAGTGAATATCATTAAAAAATTCATATTTACGACGCTACAAAGAGAGTCCATTCATCCGTCCTCTATTAAAAAACCTTTATTGAATCGCCGGAAAGTAGGACGATGCATTGTTATTGGCTATAATCTTGCACCTTTAATGATTTTTCACATTGAATGTATTATATGAAGTGAGAAAAACTAAATAGAGTGAATATCATTAAAAAATTCATATTTACGACGCTACAAAGAGAGTCCATTCATCTTTCCTCTATTAAAAAACCTTTATTGAATCTCCGGAAAGTAGGACGATGCATTGTTTTTGGCTATAATCTTGCACCATTAATGATTTTTCACATTGAACGTATTATATGAAGTGAGAAAAACTAAATAGAGTGAAAATCATTAAAAAATTCATATTTACGACGCTACAAAGAGAGTCCATTCATCTTTCCTCTATTAAAAAACCTTTATTGAATCTCCGGAAAGTAGGACGATGCATTGTTATTGGCTATAATCTTGCACCTTTAATGATTTTTCACATTGAACGTATTATATGAAGTGAGAAAAACTAAATAGAGTGAATATCATTAAAAAATTCATATTTACGACGCTACAAAGAG
>JBBBDQ010027044.1:0-12116 GCA_037127315.1 Ascarosepion bandense | reverse complement strand
TTGATGTTAGCCACTTTCTGTGACTACGTCACCCCACCATATGGCTACCTACCTGCCCAGACTGAAACCCCATTGATTATTATGTGTGGGGCAGAGTTGAGGTGAGAGACCAACAAAACTCCTTGTAATATCAAAGATGAACTGAAGGCAAGGATTATGGCAGCACATCACCCCTTACATATGGCTACCTACCTGCCCAGAATGAAACCCCCTTGATTATCATGGGTGGGGTGAAGTTGAGTGAGAGACCAACAAAACTCCTTGTAATATCAAAGATGAACTGAAGGCAAGGATTATGGCAGCACATCACCCCTTACATATGGCTACCTACCTGCCCAGAATGAAGCCCCTTGATTATCATGGGTGGGGTGAAGTTGAGTGAGAGACCAGCAAAACTCCTTGTAATATCAAAGATGAACTGAAGGCAAGTTATGGCAGCACATCACCCCTTACATATGGCTACCTACCTGCCCAGAATGAAGCCCCCTTGATTATCATGGGTGGGGTGAAGTTGAGTGAGAGACCAACAAAACTCCTTGTAATATCAAAGATGAACTGAAGGCAAGGATTATGGCAGCACACTAACACCCATGTGGCTACCTACCTGCCCAGAATGAAGCCCCCCTTGATTATCATGGGTGGGGTGAAGTTGAGTGAGAGACCAACAAAACTCCTTGTAATATCAAAGATGAACTGAAGGCAAAGATTATGGCAGCACATCACCCCTTACATATGGCTACCTACCTGCCCAGACTGAAACCCCCTTGATTATTATGTGTGGGGCAGAGTTGGGTAGAGACCAACAAAACTCCTTGTAATATCAAAGATGAACTGAAGGCAAGGATTATGGCAGCACATCACCCCTTACATATGGCTACCTACCTGCCCAGAATGAAGCCCCCTTGATTATCATGGGTGGGGTGAAGTTGAGTGAGAGACCAACAAAACTCCTTGTAATGTCAAAGATGAACTGAAGGCAAGGATTATGGCAGCACATCTCACCCCTTACATATGGCTACCTACCTGCCCAGAATGAAGCCCCCTTGATTATCATGGGTGGGGTGAAGTTGAGTGAGAGACCAACAAAACTCCTTGTAATATCAAAGATGAACTGAAGGCAAGGATTATGGCAGCACATCACCCCTTACATATGGCTACCTACCTGCCCAGAATGAAGCCCCCTTGATTATCTGGGTGGGGTGAAGTTGAGTGAAGACCAACAAAACTCCTTGTAATATCAAAGATGAACTGAAGAGCAAGGATTATGGCAGCACATCACCCCTTACATATGGCTACCTACCTGCCCAGAATGAGGCCCCCTTGATTATCATGGGTGGGGTGAAGTTGAGTGAGAGACCAACAAAACTCCTTGTAATATCAAAGATGAACTGAAGGCAAAGATTATGGCAGCACATCACCTTACATATGGCTACCTACCTGCCCAGAATGGAAACCCCCTTGATTATTATGTGTGGGGCAGAGTTGAGTGAGAGACCAACAAACTCCTTGTAATATCAAAGATGAACTAAAGGCAAGGATTATGGCAGCACATCACCCCTTACATATGGCTACCTACCTGCCCAGAATGAAACCCCCTTGATTATTATGTGTGGGGCAGAGTTGAGTGAGAGACCAACAAAACTCCTTGTAATATCAAAGATGAACTGAAGGCAAGGATTATGGCAGCACATCACCCCTTACATATGGCTACCTACCTGCCCAGACTGAAACCCCATTGATTATTATGTGTGGGGCAGAGTTGAGTGAGAGACCAACAAAACTCCTTGTAATATCAAAGATGAACTAAAGGCAAGGATTATGGCAGCACATCACCCCTTACCCATATGGCTACCTACCTGCCCAGACTGAAACCCCCTTGATTATTATGTGTGAGGCAGAGTTGAGTGAGAGACCAACAAAACTCCTTGTAATATCAAAGATGAACTGAAGGCAAAGATTATGGCAGCACATCACCCCTTACATGTAATACCTACCTGCCCAGACTGAAACCCCATTGATTATTATGTGTGGGGCAGAGTTGAGTGAGAGACCAACAAAACTCCTTGTAATATCAAAGATGAACTAAAGGCAAGGATTATGGCAGCACATCACCCCTTACATATGGCTACCTACCTGCCAGACTGAGAAACCCCATTGATTATTATGTGTGGGGCAGAGTTGATGAGAGACCAACAAAACTCCTTGTAATATCAAAGATGAACTGAAGGCAAAGATTATGGCAGCACATCACCCCTTACATATGGCTACCTACCTGCCCAGACTGAAACCCCATTGATTATTATGTGTAGGGCAGAGTTGAGTGAAGACCAACAAAACTCCTTGTAATGCTCAAAGATGAACTGAAGGCAAAGATTATGGCAGCACATCACCCCTTACATGTAGCTACCTACCTGCCCAGACTGAAACCCCATTGATTATTATGTGTGGGGCAGAGTTGAGTGAGAGACCAACAAAAACTCCTTGTAATATCAAAGATGAACTGAAGGCAAAGATTATGGCAGCACATCACCCCTTACATATGGCTACCTACCTGCCCAGACTGAAACCCCATTGATTATTATGTGTGGGGCAGAGTTGGTGAAGACCAACAAAACTCCTTGTAATATCAGAGATGAACTGAAGGCAAAGATTATGGCAGCACATCACCCCGCATATGGCTACCTACCTGCCCAGACTGAAACCCCATTGATTATTATGTGTGGGGCAGAGTTGGGTAAGAGACCAACAAAACTCCTTGTAATATCAAAGATGAACTGAAGGCAAAGATTATGGCAGCATCACCCCTTACATATGGCTACCTACCTGCCCAGACTGAAACCCCTTGATTATTATGTGTGGGGCAGAGGTGAGTGAGAGACCAACAAAACTCCTTGTAATATCAAAGATGAACTAAAGGCAAGTTATGGCAGCACATCACCCCTTACATATGGCTACCTACCTGCCCAGACTGGAAACCCCTTGATTATTATGTGTGGGGCAGAGTTGAGTGAGAGATAACAAAAGCTCCTTGTAATATCAAAGATGAACTAAGGCAAGGATTATGGCAGCACATCACCCTTACATATGGCTACCTACCTGCCCAGACTGAAACCCCTTGATTATTATGTGTGGGGCAGAGTTGAGTGAGAGACCAACAAAACTCCTTGTAATATCAGATAGACTAAAGGCAAGTTATGGCAGCACATCACCCCTTACATATGGCTACCTACCTGCCCAGACTGGAAACCCCCTTGATTATTATGTGGGGCAGAGTTGAGTGAGAGACCAACAAAACTCCTTGTAATATCAAAGATGAACTAAAGGCAAGGATTATGGCAGCACATCACCCCTTACATATGGCTACCTACCTGCCCAGACTGAAACCCCCTTGATTATTATGTGTGGGGCAGAGTTGAGCGAGAGACCAACAAAACTCCTTGTAATATCAAAGATGAACTAAAGGCAAGGATTATGGCAGCACATCACCCCTTACATATGGCTACCCTACCTGCCCAGACTGAAACCCCCTTGATTATTATGTGTGGGGCAGAGTTGAGTGAGAGACCAACAAAACTCCTTGTAATATCAAAGATGAACTAAAGGCAAGGATTATGGCAGCACATCACCCCTTACATATGGCTACCTACCTGCCCAGACTGAAACCCCTTGATTATTATGTGTGGGGCAGAGTTGAGTGAGAGACCAACAAAACTCTTGTAATATCAAAGATGAACTAAAGGCAAGGATTATGGCAGCACATCACCCCTTACATATGGCTACCTACCTGCCCAGACTGGGAAACCCCCTTGATTATTATGTGTGGGGCAGAGTTGAGTGAGAGACCAACAAAACTCCTTGTAATATCAAAGATGAACAAAGGCAAGGATTATGGCAGCACATCACCCCTTACATATGGCTACCTACCTGCCCAGACTGAAACCCCCTTGATTATTATGTGTGGGGCAGAGTTGAGTGAGAGACCAACAAAACTCCTTGTAATATCAAAGATGAACTGAAGGCAAAGATTATGGCAGCACATCACCCCTTACATATGGCTACCTACCTGCCCAGACTGAAACCCCATTGATTATTATGTGTGGGGCAGAGTTGAGGGAGAGACCAACAAAACTCCTTGTAATATCAAAGATGAACTAAAGGCAAGGATTATGGCAGCACATCACCCCTTACATATGGCTACCTACCTGCCCAGACTGAAACCCCTTGATTATTATGTGTAGGGCAGAGTTGAGTGAGAGACCAACAAAACTCCAGCAATATCAAAGATGAACTGAAGGCAAAATTAGCAACGCTCACCCCTTACATATGGCTACCTACCTGCCCAGACTGAAACCCCATTGATTATTATGTGTGGGGCAGAGGTTAAGGTGAGAGACCAACAAAACTCCTTGTAATATCAAAGATGAACTAAAGGCAAGGATTATGGCAGCACATCACCCCTTACATATGGCTACCTACCTGCCCAGACTGAAACCCCATTGATTATTATGTGTGGGGCAGAGTTGAGTGAGAGACCAACAAAACTCCTTGTAATATCAAAGATGAACTGAAGACAGGATTATGGCAGCACATCACCCCTTTACATATGGCTACCTACCTGCCCAGAATGAAGCCCCCTTGATTATCATGGGTGGGGTGAAGTTGGTGAGAGACCAACAAAACTCCTTGTAATATCAAAGATGAACTGAAGGCAAAGATTATGGCAGCACATCACCCCTTACATATGGCTACCTACCTGTCCAGACTGAAACCCCCTTGATTATTATGTGTGGGGCAGAGTTGAGTGAGAGACCAACAAAACTCCTTGTAATATCAAAGATGAACTGAAGGCAAAGATTATGGCAGCACATCACCCCTTACGTATGGCTACCTACCTGCCCAGACTGAAACCCCCTTGATTATTATGTGTGGGGCAGAGTTGGGGAGAGATCAGCAAAACTCCTTGTAATATCAAAGATGAACTGAAGGCAGATTCATGGCAGCATACCCCTTACATGGCTACCTACCTGTCCAGACTGAAACCCCATTGATTATTATGTGTGGGGCAGAGTTGAGTGAGAGATCAACAAAACTCCTTGTAATATCAAAGATGAACTGAAGGCAAGGATTATGGCAGCACATCACCCCTTACATATGGCTACCTACCTGCCCAGAATGAAGCCCCCTTGGGTGCTCATGGGTGGGGTGAAGGTGAGTGAGAGACCAACAAAACTCCTTGTAATATCAAAGATGAACTATGACAGGATTATGGCAGCACATCACCCCTTACATATGGCTACCTACCTGCCCAGACTGGGCTCCCCCTTGATTATTATGTGTGAGGGCAGAGTTGGTGAAGATCAACAAAACTCTTGTAATATCAAAGATGAACTGAAGGCAAGGATTATGGCAGCACATCACCCTTACATATGGCTACCTACTGCCCAGACTGGAAACCCCTTGATTATTATGTGTGGGCAGAGTTGAGTGAGAGACCAACAAAACTCCTTGTAATATCAAAGATGAACTGAAGGCAAGGATTATGGCAGCACATGCCCCTTACATATGGCTACCTACCTGCCCAGACTGAAACCCCCTTGATTATTATGTGTGGGGCAGAGTTGGTGAGAGATCAACAAAACTCCTTGTAATATCAAAGATGAACTGAAGGGAGGCAAGGATTATGGCAGCACATCACCCCTTACATATGGCTACCTACCTGCCCAGACTGAAACCCTTGATTATTATGTGTGAGGCAGAGTTGAGTGAGAGACCAGCAAACTCCTTGTAATATCAAAGATGAACTGAAGGCAAAGATTATGGCAGCACATCACCCCTTACATATGGCTACCTACCTGTCCAGACTGAAACCCCATTGATTATTATGTGTGGGGCAGAGTTGAGTGAGAGAGACCAACAAAACTCCTTGTAATATCAAAGATGAACTGAGGAGGCAAAGATTATGGCAGCACATCACCTTACATATGGCTACCTACCTGCCCAGACTGAAACCCCTTGATTGTGCTGTGTGTGGGGCAGAGTTGGTGAGAGATCAACAAAACTCCTTGTAATATCAAAGATGAACTGAAGGCAAAGTTATGGCAGCACATCACCCCTTGCTGTATTACCTACATGAGACTGAAACCCCCTTAGTTATTATGTGTGGGGCAGAGTTAGGTGAAGATCAACAAAAACTCCTTGTAATATCAAAGATGAACTGAAGGCAAAGATTATGGCAACCCATCACCCCTTACATGTAATACCTACCTGCCCAGAACAAACCCCCTTGATTATTATGTGTGGGGCAGGGTGGGGAGAGACCAACCTTTGAAAATATTTGTAATATCAAAGAGATGAACTGAAGGCAAGATTATGGCAGCACATCACCCCTTACATATGGCTACCTACCTGCCCAGACTGAAACCCCTTGATTATTATGTGTGGGGCAGAGTTGGTGAGATCAACAAAACTCCTTGTAATATCAAAGATGAACTGAGGGCAAAGATTATGGCAAGCACATCACCCCTTACATGCCAGCTACCTGCCCAGACTGAAACCCCCTTGAGATTATTATGTGTGGGGCAGAGTTGAGGGAGAGACCAACAAAACTCCTTGTAATATCAAAGATGAACTGAAGGCAAAGATTATGGCAGCACATCACCCCTTACATATGGCTACCTACCTGCCCAGAATGAAGCCCCCTTGATTATCATGGGTGGGGTGAAGTTGAGTGAGAGACCAACAAAACTCCTTGTAATATCAAAGATGAACTGAAGGCAAAGATTATGGCAGCACATCACCCCTTACATATGGCTACCTACCTGCCCAGAATGAAGCCCCCTTGATTATCATGGGTGGGGTGAAGTTGAGTGAGAGACCAACAAAACTCCTTGTAATATCAAAGATGAACTGAAGGCAAAGATTATGGCAGCACATCACCCCTTACATATGGCTACCTACCTGCCCAGACTGAAACCCCCTTGATTATTATGTGTGGGGCAGAGTTGAGGGAGAGACCAACAAAACTCCTTGTAATATCAAAGATGAACTGAAGGCAAAGATTATGGCAGCACATCACCCCTTACATATGGCTACCTACCTGCCCAGAATGAAGCCCCCTTGATTATCATGGGTGGAGTGAAGTTGAGTGAGAGACCAACAAAACTCCTTGTAATATCAAAGATGAACTGAAGGCAAAGATTATGGCAGCACATCACCCCTTACATATGGCTACCTACCTGTCCAGACTGAAACCCCATTGATTATTATGTGTGGGGCAGAGTTGAGTGAGAGACCAGCAAAACTCCTTGTAATATCAAAGATGAACTGAAGGCAAGGATTATGGCAGCACATCACACTTACATATGGCTACCTACCTGCCCAGACTGAAACCCCATTGATTATTATGTGTGGGGCAGAGTTGAGTGAGAGACCAACAAAACTCCTTGTAATGTAAAGATGAACTGAAGGCAAAGATTATGGCAGCACATCACCCCTTACATATGGCTACCTACCTGCCCAGAATGAAGCCCCCTTGATTATGTGGGTGGGGTGAAGTTGAGAGTGAGAGACCAACAAAACTCCTTGTAATATCAAAGATGAACTGAAGGCAAAGATTATGGCAGCACATCACCCCTTACATATGGCTACCTACCTGCCCAGACTGAAACCCCATTGATTATTATGTGTGGGGGCAGAGTTGAGTGAGAGACCAACAAAACTCCTTGTAATATCAAGATGAACTGAAAGGCAGGATTATGGCAGCACATCACCCCTTACATATGGCTACCTACCTGCCCAGAATGAAGCCCCCTTGATTATCATGGGAACAGGGTGAAGTTGAGTGAGAGACCAACAAAACTCCTTGTAATATCAAAGATGAACTGAAGGCAAGGATTATGGCAGCACATCACCCCTTACATATGGCTACCTACCTGCCCAGACTGAAACCCCTTGATTATTATGTGTGGGGCAGAGTTGAGTGAGAGATCAACAAAACTCCTTGTAATATCAAAGATGAACTGAAGGCAAGGATTATGGCAGCACATCACCCCTTACATATGGCTACCTACCTGCCCCAGACTGAAACCCCCTTGATTATTATGTGTGGGGCAGAGGGGAGTTGGTGAGAGATCAACAAAACTCCTTGTAATATCAAAGATGAACTGAAGGCAAAGATTATGGCAGCACATCACCCCTTACATATGGCTACCTACCTGCCCAGACTGAAACCCCTTGATTATTATGTGTGGGGCAGAGTTGGGGGAGAGACCAACAAAACTCCTTGTAATATCAAAGATGAACTGAGAGGCAAAGATTATGGCAGCACATCACCCCTTACATATGGCTACCTACCTGCCCAGACTGAAACCCCATTGATTATTATGTGTGGGGCAGAGTTGAGGAGAGACCAACAAAACTCCTTGTAATATCAAAGATGAACTGAAGGCAAAAGTTATGGCAGCACATCACCCCTTACATATGGCTACCTACCTGCCCAGAATGAAGCCCCTTGATTATCATGGGTGGGGTGAGAGTTGAGTGAGAGACCAACAAAACTCCTTGTAATATCAAAGATGAACTGAAGGCAAAGATTATGGCAGCACATCACCCCTTACATATGGCTACCTACCTGCCCAGACTGAAACCCATTGATTATTATGTGTGGGGCAGAGTTGAGTGAGAGACCAACAAAACTCCTTGTAATATCAAAGATGAACTGAAGGGCAAGGATTATGGCAGCACATCACCCCTTACGCTATGGCTACCTACCTGCCCAGAATGAAGCCCCCTTGATTATCATGGAGCAGGGTGAAGTTGAGTGAGAGACCAACAAAACTCCTTGTAATATCAAAGATGAACTGAAGGCAAGGATTATGGCAGCACATCTGCCACATATGGCTACCTACCTGCCCAGACTGAAACCCCTTGATTATTATGTGTGGGGCAGAGTTGAGAGAGCCAACAAAAACTCCTTGTAATATCAAAGATGAACTGAAGGCAAAGATTATGGCAGCACATCACCCCTTACATGTAATACCTACCTGTCCAAGATGAAACCCCTTGATTATTATGTGTGGGGCAGAGGTTGGGGGAGAGACCAACAAAACTCCTTGTAATATCAAAGATGAACTGAAGGCAAAGATTATGGCAGCACATCACCCCTTACATATGGCTACCTACCTGCCCAGACTGAAACCCCATTGATTATTATGTGTGGGGCAGAGTTGAGGGAGAGACCAACAAAACTCCTTGTAATATCAAAGATGAACTGAAGGCAAAGGAATTATGGCAGCACATCACCCCTTACATATGGCTACCTACCTACCCAGACTGAAACCCCATTGATTATTATGTGTGGGGCAGAGTTGAGTGAGAGACCAACAAAAACTCCTTGTAATATCAAAGATGAACTGAAGGCAAGGATTATGGCAGCACATCACCCCTTACATATGGCTACCTACTGCCCAGACTGAAGCCCCCCTTGATTATTATGTGTGGGGCAGAGTTGAGTGAGAAGACCAACAAAACTCCTTGCTTAATATCAAAGATGAACTGAAGGCAAAGATTATGGCAGCACATCACCCCTTACATATGGCTACCTACCTGCCCAGACTGAAACCCCTTGATTATTATGTGTGGGGCAGAGTTGAGGAGAGACCAACAAAACTCCTTGTAATATCAAAGATAAACTAAAGGCAAGGATTATGGCAGCACATCACCCCTTACATATGGCTACCTACCTGCCCAGACTGAAACCCCATTGATTATTATGTGTGGGGCAGAGTTGAGGGAGAGACCAGCAAAACTCCTTGTAATATCAAAGATAAACTAAAGGCAAGGATTATGGCAGCACATCACCCCTTACATATGGCTACCTACCTGCCCAGACTGAAACCCCCTTGATTATTATGTGGGGCAGAGTTGAGTGAGAGACCAACAAAACTCCTTGTAATATCAAAGATGAACTGAGGCAAGAGTTATGACACATCACCCCTTACATATATGGCTACCTACCTGCCCAGACTGAAACCCCATTGATTATTATGTGTGGGGCAGAGTTGAGTGAGAGACCAACAAAACTCCTTGTAATATCAAAGATGAACTGAAGGCAAGGATTATGGCAGCACATCACCCCTTACATATGGCTACCTACCTGCCCAGACTGAAACCCCCTTGATTATTATGTGTGGGGCAGAGTTGAGTGAGAGACCAACAAAACTCCTTGTAATATCAAAGATGAACTGAAGGCAAGGATTATGGCAGCACATCACCCACTTACATATGGCTACCTACTGCCCAGACTGAAACCCCATTGATTATTATGTGTGGGGGCAGAGTTGAGGGAGAGACCAACAAAACTCCTTGTAACCTCAAAGATAAACTAAAGGCAAGGATTATGGCAGCACATCACCCTTACATATGGCTACCTACCTGCCCAGACTGAAACCCCTTGATTATTATGTGTGGGGCAGAGATTGTGAGTGAGAGACCAACAAAACTCCTTGTAATATCAAAGATGAACTGAAGGCAAGGATTATGGCAGCACATCACCCCTTACATATGGCTACCTACCTGCCCAGACTGAAACCCCATTGATTATTATGTGTGGGGCAGAGTTGAGGAGAGACCAACAAAACTCCTTGTAATATCAAGAATAAACTAAAGGCAAGGATTGTAACATCACCCCTTACATATGGCTACCTACCTGCCCAACCCAGACTGAAACCCCATTGATTATTATGTGTGGGGCAGAGTTGAGGGAGAGACCAACAAAACTCCTTGTAATATCCAAAGATAAACTAAAGGCAAGGATTATGGCACATCACCCCTTACATATGGCTACCTGTTCCCTGCCCAGACTGAAACCCCCTTGATTATTATGTGTGGGAAGCAGGGAATTGAGTGAGAGACCAACAAAACTCCTTGTAATATCAAAGATGAACTGAAGGCAAGGATTATGGCAGCACATCACCCCTTACATATGGCTACCTACCTGCCCAGACTGAAACCCCATTGATTATTATGTGTGGGGGCAGAGTTGAGTGAGAGACCAACAAAACTCCTTGTAATATCAAAGATGAACTGAAGGCAAGGATTATGGCAGCACATCACCCCTTACATATGGCTACCCACCTGCCCAGACTGAAACCCCCTTGATTATTATGTGTGGGGCAGAGTTGAGTGAGAGACCAACAAAACTCCTTGTAATATCAAAGATGAACTGAAGGCAAGGATTATGGCATCACCCCTTACATATGGCTACCTACCTGCCCAGACTGAAACCCCATTGATTATTATGTGTGGGGCAAAGTTAGGAGAGACCAACAAAACTCCTTGTAATATCAAAGATAAACTAAAGGCAAGGATTATGGCAGCACATCACCCCTTACATATGGCTACCTACCCTGCCCAAGACTGAAACCCCCTTGATTATTATGTGTGGGGCAGAGTTGAGTGAGAGACCAACAAAACTCCTTGTAATATCAAAGATGAACTGAAGGCAAGGATTATGGCAGCACATCACCCCTTACATATGGCTACCTACCTGCCCAGACTGAAACCCATTGATTATTATGTGTGGGGCAGAGTTGAGTGAGAGACCAACAAAACTCCTTGTAATATCAAAGATGAACTGAAGGCAAGGATTATGGCAGCATGCCCCTTACATATGGCTACCTACCTGCCCAGACTGAAACCCCATTGATTATTATGTGTGGGGCAGAGTTGAGTGAGAGACCAACAAAACTCCTTGTAATATCAAAGATGAACTGAGAGCCAAGGATTATGGCAGCACATCACCCCTTACATATGGCTACCTACCTGCCCAGACTGAAACCCCATTGATTAGGGCAGAGTTGTGAGTCAGGGGAACCAACAAAACTCCTTGTAATATCAAAGATGAACTGAAGGCAAAGATTATAGCAGCACATCACCCCTTACATATGGCTACCTACCTGCCCAGACTGAAACCCCCTTGATTATTATGTGTGGGGCAGAGTTGAGTGAGAGACCAACAAAACTCCTTGTAATATCAAAGATGAACTGAAGGCAAGGATTATGGCAGCACATCACCCACTACATATGGCTACCTACTACCCAGAATAGAAACCCCCTTG
>JBBBDQ010027039.1:0-14214 GCA_037127315.1 Ascarosepion bandense | reverse complement strand
AACAAGGACGGCGAGTGGCGGTGGTAGGCAGGAAGAAGAATAAAACACCATCCCCGGCGAAGGTACCGCCACCTGCCAAAACGCCGGCTAAGAAGAGGAGGCTGATGAAAGAAACCCCGGTGAAGAGGTCTCCAGTCCAACAGGAAAGTTCCCCAAAAGGAAAAGAGCCCCTCGCCTAGTATCGGGAGAATGGAGGTGGAAAGGGCAGCGTCTCTCAAACGTGGGAGAGACGAGGAAGCGGGGAAGAACACGACAGCCCTAAGTCGCGGCGGAAAAGCAGGAGCAGAGAGAGAAAGGTGCACAAGGAGAAATGCTCGTCGCTACCGGTGTCCCCCGTGAAGGACTTGTACGGACTTAAGGAGCCAAGAAGCCTTCCCTTCCCCGCTTAAGGCTTCCCAGTCTAGTTTTTAAACTGACCCCATTGGCAAAAGCTGATTGCCCTTAACTCCTACTCCCTCCCTTCTCCTACTCCCACTCCCTCTCAAGGGCTAAGAAAAAGAATGCCCTCCCGCGTGGGGATGCCCTGATGAAGGTTCCAGAAAATATTTCGGAGGAGTAGGTCTTCCCAGCGACGAGGCTACTGAAGCCTCTTCTAAAATTGACCTCTGTGAAGGGTCTCTCTACGGAGAAGACCCGAGGAACTTTGCCAGGCCCCAGGTGTCATCACTGGAACAGGAATACCGGGGGAACCTGCGAGGTCTGGGACCACATCGCAGAGGTCAGAAGCATTATACCAATTTAAATATGGTCAAAGAACCTTCACCAGAGCTAAGAAAAATGGCTAAAAATTGTTCGGGGAGGTTCCCCATTTTACTCCACCCCTGCTTATATGGGGTGGTAAGGTAATTTATCCAACGGACGTCGGCGGTATTGTCCTAGACGGACGAATTACGTCCGATATAGGTACAGGGTCCCTAGGACAGTCCGTCGGGGTCCCCAGCCACCAGAGATTTTTTCCCCGTATGTGATTAGAGCCGTTGTTGCATGTTTTCTGGTATTTCTACCTAACCGGGCCCCATAAATGTCTATCAAGATAGCCAGTTTGAATGCGTATGGCCTGAGGGATCGGGGTAAGGCGGCTCGCCTGCTTCGTGACCTCTTGTCGTACGGCGTGGATGTGGCCGCGATCCAAGGAACTCACTTTGTTTGCAGAATCCGACTCGTGCGTGTGCTGGCTGGCGACTTTGTGTTTATTCAGCATATGGGAGCCGGCAGGCCAGAAGGGTGTTTCTTTGCTGGTTAAGCGTACCCTGGACGCGAGGGTTGTCTGTCCATGTCGGTGCCGAGGGGCCACGGCTGATCGTGGCCGATAGCCTTAGTGAAAAGCAAGTCGTTCCGGCTGATTGCGGTTTATGCGCCCAATGTTCAAGGTGAGCGTGTCTCTTTCTTTCGGCTGTTGGAGCCCTTCATGGTGCATTCAACACGGCTAATCTTAGTTGGGGACTGGAATGCCATCCTAACCCCAAATGGGATAGAGGGAGGGCGCTAGCGGGTGGAGTGGTGATCGTAGCCTGGTCAATGCAGTCGACGATTTTGGTCTCGTCGACAGATACCGAGTCGATCATCCGGAAGGGAGCATGTGGACGTGGACGCGTAGTTGACCCCTCACCCGGGTATCAGCGCGCCTGGATAGGTCCCATTGATGAGAGAAGCCGACATAGACTTCACCAGAATGTCCAACGTTCCACTAGACTACATGCGGACCACAAACTCGTTGTGCCCGTGTGGTGTTAGATTACAGGCCTAGGTTGGCTGGTTGTGGAAGTTCAATCAGTCCTTACTGGACAGGCGGGACTTTCGTGACCAGCTGACAAAGCTAGTTCAGCGGGCGTTAATTGGGCGAGTCATTGGGTGTAAGTGGTGGGTTAGTCTTAAGGACTCCATTAGGTCTTTCGCCACCAAATATAGCCAACGGCTCAGCCTAGATAAGGCTGCGGAGGCAAAGACACTTAGAGCTGGTTCGCCCGGGCGGAGCGCGGTGGGATTCTAGAAATGACGCTTAGCCAGGGAGGCCCTGAGGCGTTCGACTAGCGGAGCGCTACATGGGTCGGGTAGTGGGGCTAAGTTAAGCAAGATGTCTTCGGCTATTGAAAATGGGCGCGGAACTGCGCAAGGAAAGAAATTCGCCGAGCCGGCGACGGTACATTCGGGGAATTTTTGCGACCCGGAGAGGGTTATCTCCTTAGGTCGACCGACGACATGTGCGAGGCGGTGCTAAACATCTTGTTCGAACACCGATTTCTGAGCCTGGTCTCCGTAGTAGGACTTTCGCAGCTATTTGGCTGACTTTCCCCGGCTTTTGCCGACTGAAGCAGCTATTTCACGAAGGGGAGATACGGAGGACAGAAATACGTGGCTTTGAAGAAGGTCGGCAGTGGCAAGTGCCGGAGTTTGGATGGTTTGCCCTATGAATTGTACTTGAGGATGTCACCTTTTTGTCCCGCTCTTGGCTATCATTGTTCCTTCCACTGGTTTCGGCAAGGGTCCATCCCCGGTCGGATCACCAGGCGTGATCACGCTGTTGAAAAAGAGCAAGAAGGTTGGGAGGGAACTAGACGATTACAGGCCCATAACTCTGCTAAACACAGAGTTAAAAGATTTTAGCCAAGATCCTGACGAATCGCTTGCAGCTAGTTGCCGAGTCTCTGTTCGGAACCGGATCAGACTTGTTCTGTGAAGGGAGAACAATTCAAACAACCTGGGTCGCACGATCATAGAGGGTGTAGAAGACGACGATGAGGCCGCGCTGATCAATTTAGATCAGTCCAAGGCATTTGATGGGACCGACCATGGCTACCTGGCTGCTGTCCTGCGAGCCGCGGATTCAAACCCGACTTCAGCCGCTGGATTAGCCTTCTGTATCGCTCCCCCCAGGCTGTGGTACAGGTGAACGAGAGACTGTCGGGCGCTTTCGCGCTGTCTAGGTCGGTCCGACAGGGTTGTCCACTGTCTTCTCTCTGCTATGTCTTGGCGTTGGAGCCCCTCCTTCGCCGGCTAAGGGACGAGACTGGCAGTCCGGTCCTGCGTGGAATTGAAGTCCTGGCGGAGCTCAAGGCCAGGGTTTCTGCAGCCGCCGATGACGTAACGACCTTTGTGTCCTCCCGCAGGGACAACAGAGGCGGTACACCAGGCGCTTGTACGGTATTCTGAGAAGGTGACGGAGCCAGAATGTGCGACAAGTCATCCGGCTTGCGGTTAGGTGCCTGGAAGGAGTTCCCTCCGGGGCCCTTCAGCTGTGGACGGACGGGCGGTCGCTCTCGGAGTTTGGTTCGGTCCCGGACTTACAGCCCAAGAAAAGCTGGTCAAGTACTGGCAAAGGTCAGCGCGTCGGTCAAGATTTAGCGTCGACGGGGTCTCTCCGTGAAGGAGCTTGGCGGAGGTGTGTAACACGCATACCCTCTTTCCCATGATCCTTTACCGGCTGTCAGTACTTCGCTGTGACAGTCATGAGAGGCGCTCGAGCGTTTGCTATTCTCTGTCTTTGCGGAGGACGCAAACACATGGTCGACAGAAGAGTCTAGTACCTCCGTCGTGTCGGGGGTCTGGGGATGCCACATAGAGACCACGTGCTCGCTTCAAGGTTGGCATTCTCGAACGCGGTGGAGGAAGATCGGTTGCCCGCGGGGGTAGTGAGGGACGCTCCCTTGCCTTACCATGCGCCCCGGCCACACTGGCTGACCGTCGGGCCTTGGGTGCGACCGAGTTGCTGCTCGAATGTCTGGCGGCTTTACAGGCCATTCCACCGGTCAGTGACCTTTCACAGCCTAGGAAAATCTTCTATCGGGGATTAGTGGAGGGCGCCGTGAAGGATAAGCTGTGGAGTAAGCTCGGCATGTCGAGAGTGGAGTACCGCTCTCATTGGTCTTGGGCGCCAGGTGCGGACTGGCTCAGCAACTCTGAGTTTTCTCTGACCTGGCGATTGGCTCGGAATGGTTTGTCTCTCAATGACAAGCGTTTCGCAATGGGCCTGGCGGATTTGCCAGATTGTGAACGTTGCAACCTTGGAATTAAGGAGACGTCTGCGCACGCCTTCTTCCATTGTTCGCGCGTTCGCCCGTTGTGGGCACGTGTCGGCGAGTTGACTGCTCGTATCGCTGCGAAGAGCTCGTGCTCAGTGATCGCGCATACGCTGTGAGACCAATGTGTTGCCCCCGTACTCTGGAGTGAAGCGGATGGTGTTTCTGACGCTGCTAGCCTCGGCTTCAGAATGGTGATATGGACGACGCGACTGGAGAGTCTTGCGGGCGGTCGTCTTTCGGATCGGATCTAATCCGATATTTTGAGCACCAGCTCAAAATGAAGATTGAACTGAACGGAAACGGCTGCACCCGACAGACTTTTGCGAAAGGTGGACACGTGCAGCGAGCCTGGTTCGTGTGACCGGGGCTAGCCTTGATTTTCTTTTTTAGATCTACGCTAATCACATCGGGGGGGATTCCTTTGGAACCCTTCCCGTGGTTAAGGTAGATATTCTTTTGTGTACCTAGTTAATGTGAGTGTATGGGTTGTCCTAGCCTGTTCCCGGCTCAATGCTTTTGTTATGATCCAGTGCGAATCCCCTTTGTCCTTCGTTATTTTGTCCCGTTGCATTCTCGGCTGGGTCAGCCTTATATATTCTCCAGTCCAATTTATTTTGTACCTTACTTCTCCCATCCCCTTAGAAAGAGAGCTACTTGAGTTTTGTCTTTTAAGGCAGAATACAGTGGCCTCTTTAATTATGAGGGTGTGTTTGTTTGGGTCTTACTAACACTCTGTATATGATGTTCATTTGAAATTGTTTTTATTTTGGGGTTTTTCTGTTTCTGCATACCCCTTCCCATCATGTCATTTCATGTATAAATTTTTAAAGTTATTTTTGTATTATATTTGTAAATAGTCACAAATTTTTATGTACATTTGGGGCGTTTTGTAGGTCCCTGGTATGGTTTTTGCGGCATTTTGGTGTACGATATGTATGAGTGTTGATGGACAAATTCTTATGGTGATTGAGAAAATTGTAACGTATGTATGGGTCGTGAATCCGATTAGCTAGGTATAAGATAGAGTACTGAAGACCACCCCAAGTTTTGTTCCCCCTCCCATTTTTCGGCCTTGTGCCATAATCTTTGTAATATAAGATAAATAAAACTAGTCATTTCCTCCCAATCTTGTGTTGTGTGGTAAATGGCAGAGGATCAAAGTGTAGTATCTGTTCCTGAGTGATACTTACTATTGCTTTGTTTCCTGGACAATTGTGTTCCAGCCTAAGTTTATTGCTCAGGCCCGCGCAAAAGTAGCGGTAAAACGCGAAACGCCGGAAGACAAGCGTCCGTGGTTCGGCCTCTTGGGAGGCATGGCCTCGGAAGGGCCTGGGGAAGTAGTTCCTCCCACCACGGCCTCGGTGGGAGGAAAGGAGGGGGATTGGGCATTACCGCCGCGGATTAATCCCCCTTCAGTTCCAGCAGCTGGTTTACCAGCATCAGTAACTGTGCTACCAGGACCGGGATCACCTAAACCCTCGACCTCTGGATGGACAGGGGGAAAGATGATAATGAAGGGAGAAGAGTTCTATGACGAAATGAAGGTCAAGTACGCTCAGTACATTAAAGGAACTGAGCTGGTCTCTGTTCCGGAAGAACTAGCTAAAATAGAAGTGCGTATTATTACGCTGATAACTAAAGACATCAAGTCTCATAAGATGGTAGGAATAACTAGAGACGCATTTGAGGAGGCAATTGCAACTCTGAAGTTGAATGCTAGGGCCGTGGCGAGGAAGAGCAATGCCATGTGGGACGTCCTGCTGGCTTCAGCAGAGGAAGCCAAAAGATTAATTGGAGTTGTCCTGGAGACTAAAACGCTACAACTCCACACTGAATATATGGGGACCAGGAAGATCAAGGTTACCCTGCATGGCGTCCCCATGGACATTGCAGAGGACCACATAGGTGCCTTTTTCGCCAATTATGGAAAGGTGGCCTGTGTTTCCTCGCTGCGGTCCAGGGCCGGAATTTTAACAGGCGACATGACCCTGCAGTTGACCATTTCGAAGGAAAATATCGAAAAAATTCCTAACATCCTCACCTGCAGGGGTCGCGTGATATTTATTATTGTAGAGGGCAGGAAGCCGTGCTGTTGGGTCTGCGGGGCGGCGGAACATGTAGCAAAGACCTGCCCCACCAAGAATCCTGCACCAAAGGCCCAACCAGCCAAGCAACTACCGCAGGAGCAAGCAAAAACAAAGACGGCTTCACCAGCACCGGCTCCAGCTGCCAACAAGGACGGCGAGTGGCAGGTGGTAGGCAGGAAGAAGAATAAGACACCATCCCCGGCGAAGGTGCCGCCACCTGCCAAAACGCCGGCTAAGATGAAGGAGACCCCGGTGAAGGAGACCCCGGTGAAGAGGTCTCCAGTCCAACCGGAAAGGGGTTCCCAAAAGGAAAAGAGCCCCTCGCCTAGTATGGAGATGGAGGTGGAAAGGGCAGCGTCTCTCAAACGTGGGAGAGACGAGGAAGCGGAGGAAGAACGCGACAGCCCAAAGTCTCAGCGGAGAAGCAGGAGCAGAGAGAGAAAAGTGCACAAAGAGAAATGCTCGTCTCTACCGGTGTCCCCCGTGAGAAAGACTTATGCGGACAAGGCAAGAAGCCTTCCCGCTTCCCCGCTTAAAGCTTCCCAGTCCCCAGTTTTTAAACTGACCCCCCTGGCTAAATCTAGCGCTTCAACTCCCACTCCCTCCCTTCTCCTACTCCCACTCCCTCTAGGGCTAAGAAAAAAAATGCCCTCCCGCGTGGGGATGCCCTGATGAAGGTTCCAGAAAATATTTCGGAGGAGTGGTCTTCCCAGCGACGAAGGCTACTGAAGCC
This sequence comes from Ascarosepion bandense, assembly GCA_037127315.1. NCBI lineage: Eukaryota > Metazoa > Mollusca > Cephalopoda > Sepiida > Sepiidae > Ascarosepion > Ascarosepion bandense. The sequence goes on along the minus strand of JBBBDQ010027039.1, from coordinate 7,375 downwards.
TCTTTTAAAATTGACCTCTGTGAAGGGTCTCTCTACGGAAGACCCGGAGGAACTTTGCCCAGGCCCCAGGTGTCATCACCCTGGTTAGGAATACCGGGGGGAACCTGAGGGTCTGGGACCACATCGCAGAGGTCCAGAAGCATTATACCAATTTAAATATGGTCAAAGAACATTCACCAGAGCTAAGAAAAATGGCTAAAAATTGTTCGGGGAGGTTCCCCGTATTACTCCACCCCTGCTTATATAGGGTGGTAAAACTTATCTATCCAACGGACGTCGGCGGTATTGTCCTAGACGGACGAATTACGTCCGATATAGGTACAGGGTCCCTAGGACAGTCCGTCGGGGTCCCAGCCACCAGAGATTTTTTCCCCGTATGTGATTAGAGCCGTTGTTGCATGTTTTTCTTGTTCTCTTTTTCAGGCCTAAGAAATGTCTATCAAGATAGCCAGTTTGAATGCGTATGGCCTGAGGGATCGGGGCAAGGCGGCTCGCCTGCTTCGTGACCTCTTGTCGTACGGCGTGGATGTGGCCGCGATCCAAGAGACTCACTTTGTTTGCGAAGTCGACTCGTGTGTGCTGGATGACGACTTTGTCGTTTATTCAGCATATGGGAGCCGGCGGGCCAGAGGTGTTTCTTTGCTGGTTAAGCGTACCCTGGACGCGAGGGTTGACCTTGTCCATGTCGGTGCCGAGGGCCGGCTGATCGTGGCCGATATTGCAGTGAAAAGCAAGTCGTTCCGGCTGATTGCGGTTTATGCGCCCAATGTTCAAGGTGAGCGTGTCTCTTTCTTTCGGCTGTTGGAGCCCTTCATGGTGCATTCAACACGGCTAATCTTAGTTGGGGACTGGAATGCCATCCTAACCCCCAAATGGGATAGAGGGAGGGGCGCTAGCGGGTGGAGTGGTGATCGTAGCCTGGTCAATCTGGTCGGCGATTTTGGTCTCGTCGACAGATACCGGGTCGATCATCCGGAAGGGAGCATGTGGACGTGGACGCGTAGTTGGCCTTCTACCCGGGTATCAGCGTACCTGGATAGGGTGTTAGTGAGAGAAGCCGACATAGACTTCTTAGAATGTCCAACGTTCCACTGGTTAGGCTACACGGATCACAAACTCGTTTGTGCCCGTGTGGTGTTAGATTTTAGGCCTAGGTTGGCTGGTTATTGGAAGTTCAACCAGTCCTTACTGGACAGGCGGGACTTTCGTGATCAGCTGACAAAACTAGTTCAGCGGGCGTTAATTGGGCGAGTCATTGGGAGTAAGTGGTGGGTTAGTCTTAAGGACTCCATTAGGTCTTTCGCCACCAGATATAGCCAGCGGCTCAACCTAGATAAGGCTGCGGAGGCAAAGACACTTAGAGCTAATTTCGCCCGGGCGGAGGCTGGTGGGGATTCCCTAGAAATAGCCTTAGCCAGGGAGGCCCTGGAGCGTTCGACTAGCGGGCGCTACATGGGCCAGGTAATTAGGGCTAAGTTAAGCAAGATGTCTTCCGAAGCTGTGAAAATGGGCGCGGAACTGCGCAAGGAAGAAATTCGCCGAGCCGGCGACCGGTACATTCGAGAGGTACGCGACCCGGAGGGACATCTCCTTAGGTCGACCGACGACATGTGCGAGGCGTTCCGGCAGCATTTCGAACACCGATTTACCAAGGAGCCCGGTCTCCGTGACGAGGAGTTTCGCAGCTATTTGGCTGACTTTCTCGGCTTTTGCCGGCTGAAGCGGTTAGTTGCGAAGGGGAGATTACGGAGGACGAAATCTACGTGGCTTTGAAGAAGGTCGGCAGTGGCAAGTCGCCAGGTTTGGATGGTTTGCCCTATGAATTGTACTTGAGGATGTCGCACCTTTTTGTCCCAGCTCTTGGCTGTCGTGTTCAACTACTGGTTTCGCAGGGTCCATCCCTCGTGGTCGGATCACCAGGGGCGTGATCACGCTGTTGAGAAAAGGCAAGAAGGTTGGGAGGGAACTAGACGATTACAGGTCACACCCCTGCTAAACACAGAGTTAAAGATTTTGGCCAAGATCCTGACGGCCCGCTTGCAGCTAGTTGCCGAGTCTCTGTTGGAACGTGGATCAGACTTGTTCTGTGAAGAGGAGAACAATTCAGAGCAACCTGCACTTGATTCGCACGATCATAGAGGGTGTAGAAGATTGACGATGAGGCCGCGCTGATCAATTTAGATCAGTCCAAGGCATTTGATAGGATTGACCATGGCTACCTGGCTGCTGTCCTGCAGGCTGCCGATCTTGGAACCTGACTTGCGCCGCTGGATTAGCCTTCTGTATCGCTCCTCCAGGCTGTGGTACAGGTGAACGGAAGTTGTCGGGCGCTTTCGCGTTGCTCCAGTCGGTCCGACAGGGCTGTCCACTGTCTTCCGGCGTCTTGGCGTTGGAGCCCTCCTTCGCCGGCTATGGGACGAGACTGAAACTGGTCCTGCGTGGAATTGAAGTCCCTGGCGGAGCTCGAGCCAGGGTTTCTGCGTACGCCGATGACGTAACGACCTTTGTGTCCTCCCGCAGGGACAGGTAGAGAGGCGGCATACCAGGCGCTTGTACGTGGCCAGAGAAGGTGACAGGGCCAGAATTAATCACCGCGAGACGGTTGTCCATTGAGGGTTAGGTGCCCGGAAGGGAGTTTCCCGCCCTTCAGCTGGACGGACGGGTCAAGCTCCCCGGAGCTTGGTTCGGTCCGACCAGCTGGAGAAAAACTGGTCGTACTGGCAAAGGTCGGCGTTGTTGGTCAAGATTTGGCGTCGACGGGGTCTCTCCGTGAAGGGCCATGGGGAGGTGTGCAACACATACCTCTTCCCCATGATCCTTTACCGTCATTTGCATTTCCCCTTGTGACGATCATGAGAAGGCGTCGGAGTGTTTGCTATTCTCCTGGTCTTTGGAGAGGACGCAAACACATGGTCGACAAAGGAGTCTGTTGCCTCCGTCCGTGTCAAGGGGTCTGGGGATGCCACACTTGAGGAGTCACGTGCTCGCTTCAAGGTTGGCATTCCTCAGGCGCGCGTTGGAGGAAGATCGGTTGCTTGCGGGGGTAGTGAGGAGCCATGTTCCCTTGCCTTACCATCACGCCCCCGACCCTATGGCTGACCGTCAGGCCTTGGGTGCGACCGAAATTCCTGCTCGAATGTCTGGCGGTTTTACAGGCCATTCCACGGTCCAGTGACCTTTCACAGCCTAGGAAAATCTCTATCGGGGATTAGTGGAGGGCGCCGTGAAGGATAAGCTGTGGAGTAAGTTTGGCATGTCGAGAGTGGAGTACCGCTCTCATTGGTCTTGGGCGCCAGGTGGTGACCGGGCTCAGCAACCTGGAGTTTTCTCTGACCTGGCGATTGGCTCATTGCATTTGTCTCTCAATGACAAGCGTTTCGCAATAGGCCTGGCGGATTTGCCAGATTGTGAACGTTGCAACCTTGGAATTAAGAAGACGTCTGCGCACGCCTTCTTCCATTGTTCGCGCGTTCGCCCGTTGTGGGCGCGTGTCGGCGAGTTGACTGCTCGTATCGCGCCGCGGGGAGCTCGTGTCATTGATCGCGCATACGCTGTGGACAATGTGTTGCCCCCGTACTCTGGAGTGAAGCGGATGGTGTTTCTTGACGCTGCTAGCCTCGGCTAGAAATGGTGATATGGACGACGCGACTGGAGGAAGTCTTGCGGGGCGTGGTCGTTCGATCAGGATCTAATTCGATATTTTCGAGCACCAGCTCTTCAAATGAAGATTAGAACTGGAACGGAAACGGCTGCACCCGACAGACTTTTGCGAAAGGTGGATACATGCAGCGAGCCTGGTTCGTGTGACCGGGGCTAGCCTTGATTTTTCTTTTAGATTCATAATCACATCGGGGGGATTCCTTTGGAACCCTTCCTGTGGTTAAGGTAGATATTCTTTTTGTGTACCTAGTTAATGTGAGTGTATGGGTTGTCCTAGCCTGTTCCCGGCTCCAATGCTTTTGTTATGATCCAGTTCGAGATCCCTTTTATCCTCGTTATTTTGTCCTGTTTCATTCTCGGCTGGGTCAGCTCATATATTCTCCAGTCCAATTTATTTTGTACCTTACTTCTCCCATCCCCTTAGAAAGAGAGCTACTTGATTTTGTCTTTTTAAGGCAGAATACAGTGGCCTCTTTAATTATGAGGGTGTGTTTGGGTCTTACTAACACTCTGTATATGATGTTCATTTGAAATTGTTTTTATTTTGGGGATTTTCTGTTTCTTCATACCCCTTCCCATCATGTCATTTCATGTATAAATTTTTAAAGTTATTTTTGTATTATATTTGTAAATAGTCACAAATTTTTGCGTACATTTGGGGCGTTTTGTAGGTCCCTGTATGGTTTTTGCGGCATTTTGGTGTACGATATGTATGAGTGTTGATGGACAAATTCTTATGGTGATTGAGAAAATTGTAACGTATAAAGGGTCGTGAATCCGATTAGCTAGGTATAAGATAGAGTAATGAAGACCACCCCAAGTTTTGTTCCCCTCCCATTTTTCGGCCTTGTGCCATAATCTTTGTAATATAAGATAAATAAAACTAGTCATTTCCTCCCAATCTTGTGTTGTGTGGTAAATGGCAGAGGATCAAAGTGTGTGCATTCGTTCCTGAGTGATACTTACTATTGCTTTGTTTCTTGGACAATTGTGTTCCAGCCTAAGTTTATTGCTCAGGCCCGGGCGCAAAAGTAGCGGTAAACGCGAACGCCGGAAGACAAGCGTCCGTGGTTCGGTCACCTCTGGGAGGCATGGCCTGGAAGGGCCTGGGGGGAAGTTCCTCCCACCACGGCCTCGTGGGAGGAAAGGAGGGGGATTGGGCATTACTGCCGCGGATTAATCCCCCTTCAGTTCCAGCAACTGGTTTACCAGCATCAGTAACTGTGCTACCAGGACCGGGATCACCTAAACCCTCGACCTCTGGATGGACAGGGGGAAAGATGATAATGAAGGGAGAAGAGTTCTATGACGAAATGAAGGTCAAGTACGCTCAGTACATTAAAGGAACTGAGCTGGTCTCTGTTCCGGAAGAACTAGCTAAAATAGAAGTGCGTATTATTACGCTGATAACTAAAGACATCAAGTCTCATAAGATGGTAGGAATAACTAGAGACGCATTTGAGGAGGCAATTGCAGCTCTGAAGTTGAATGCTAGGGCCGTGGCGAGGAAGAGCAATGCCATGTGGGACGTCCTGCTGGCTTCAGCAGAGGAAGCCAAAAGATTAATTGGAGTTGTTCTGGAGACTAAAACGCTACAACTCCACACTGAATATATGGGGACCAGGAAGATCAAGGTTACCCTGCATGGCGTCCCCATGGACATTGCAGAGGACCACATAGGTGCCTTTTTCGCCAATTATGGAAAGGTGGCCTGTGTTTCCTCGCTGCGGTCCAAGGCCGGAATTTTAACAGGCGACATGACCCTGCAGTTGACCATTTCGAAGGAAAATATCGAAAAAATTCCTAACATCCTCACCTGCAGGGGTCGCGTGATATTTATTATTGTGGAGGGCAGGAAGCCGTGCTGTTGGGTCTGCGGGGCGGCGGAACATGTAGCAAAGACCTGCCCCACCAAGAATCCTGCCCCAAAGGCCCAACCAGCCAAGCAACTACCGCAGGAGCAAGCAAAAACAAAGACGGCTTCACCAGCACCGGCTCCAGCTGCCAACAAGGACGGCGAGTGGCAGGTGGTAGGCAGGAAGAAGAATAAGACACCATCCCCGGCGAAGGTGCCGCCACCTGCCAAAACGCCGGCTAAGATGAAGGAGACCCCGGTGAAGGAGACCCCGGTGAAGAGGTCTCCAGTCCAACCGGAAAGGGGTTCCCAAAAGGAAAAGAGCCCCTCGCCTAGTATGGAGATGGAGGTGGAAAGGGCAGCGTCTCTCAAACGTGGGAGAGACGAGGAAGCGGAGGAAGAACACGACAGCCCTAAGTCGCGGCGGAAAAGCAGGAGCAGAGAGAGAAAGGTGCACAAGGAGAAATGCTCGTCGCTACCGGTGTCCCCCGTGAGAAAGACTTATGCGGACAAGGCAAGAAGCCTTCCCGCTTCCCCGCTTAAGGCTTCCCAGTCCCCAGTTTTTAAACTGACCCCCCTGGCTAAATCTAGTGCCATAACTCCTACTCCCTCCCCTTCTCCTACTCCCACTCCCTCTCGGGCTAAGAAAAAAAATGCCCTCCCTCGCGGGGACGCCCTGATGAAAGTACAGGACAACATTTCAGAGGAGTGGTCTTCGCAGCGACGAAGGCTACTGAAGCCTCTTTTGAAATTGACCTCTGTGAAGGGTCTCTCTACGGAAGACCCGAGGAACTTTGCCCAGGCCCCGGGTGTCATCACCCTGGTTAGGAATACCGGGGGGAACCTGCGGGTCTGGGACCACATCGCAGAGGTCCAGAAGCAGTATCCAAAACTTAACATGGTCAAAGAACAGTCACCTGAATTGAGGAAAATGGCTAAAAATTGTTCGGGGAGGTTCCCCGTATTACTCCACCCCTGCTTATATAGGGTGGTAAAATTAATTTATCCAACGGACGTCGGCGGTATTGTCCTAGACGGACGAATTACGTCCGATATAGGTACAGGGTCCCTAGGACAGTCCGTCGGGGTCCCAGCCACCAGAGATTTTTTCCCCGTATGTGATTAGAGCCGTTGTTGCATGTTTTTTCTGTTTCTCTTTTTTCAGGCCTAAGAAATGTCTATCAAGATAGCCAGTTTGAATGCGTATGGCCTGAGGGATCGGGGTAAGGCGGCTCGCCTGCTTCGTGACCTCTTGTCGTACGGCGTGGATGTGGCCGCGATCCAAGAGACTCACTTTGTTTGCGAAGTCGACTCGTGTGTGCTGTCTAGCGACTTTGTCGTTTATTCAGCATATGGGAGCCGGCGGGCCAGAGGTGTTTCTTTGCTGGTTAAGCGTACCCTGGACGCGAGGGTTGACCTTGTCCATGTCGGTGCCGAGGGCCGGCTGATCGTGGCCGATATTGCAGTGAAAAGCAAGTCGTTCCGGCTGATTGCGGTTTATGCGCCCAATGTTCAAGGTGAGCGTGTCTCTTTCTTTCGGCTGTTGGAGCCCTTCATGGTGCATTCAACACGGCTAATCTTAGTTGGGGACTGGAATGCCATCCTAACCCCCAAATGGGATAGAGGGAGGGGCGCTAGCGGGTGGAGTGGTGATCGTAGCCTGGTCAATCTTGTCGGCGATTTTGGTCTCGTCGATAGATACCGGGTCGATCATCCGGAAGGGAGCATGTGGACGTGGACGCGTAGTTGGCCCTCTACCCGGGTATCAGCGTACCTGGATAGGGTGTTAGTGAGAGAAGCCGACATAGACTTCTTAGAATGTCCAACGTTCCACTGGTTAGGCTACACGGATCCACAAAC
>JBBBDQ010027035.1:0-14330 GCA_037127315.1 Ascarosepion bandense | reverse complement strand
CTTTATTAACCTATGAATAATTTTGACTTTAAATGAAGCTAAGAATAGCTTAGGTTCTTTATTAACCTAAGAATAAGTTTGACTTTAAATGAAGCTAAGAATAGCTTAGGTTCTTTATTAACCTATGAATAAGTTTGACTTTAAATGAAGCTAAGAATAGCTTAGGTTCTTTATTAACCTAAGAATAAGTTTGATTTTAAATGAAGCTAAGAATAGCTTAGGTTCTTTATTAACCTAAGAATAAGTTTGACTTTAAATGAAGCTAAGAATAGCTTAGGTTCTTTATTAACCTAAGAATAAGTTTGACTTTAAATGAAGCTAAGAATAGCTTAGGTTCTTTATTAACCTAAGAATAAGTTTGACTTTAAATGAAGCTAAGAATAGCTTAGGTTCTTTATTAACCTAAGAATAAGTTTGACTTTAAATGAAGCTAAGAATAGCTTAGGTTCTTTATTAACCTAAGAATAAGTTTGACTTTAAATGAAGCTAAGAATAGCTTAGGTTCTTTAATAACCTAAGAATAAGTTTGACTTTAAATGAAGCTAAGAATAGCTTAGGTTCTTTATTAACCTAAGAATAAGTTTGACTTTAAATGAAGCTAAGCTAGCTTAGGTACATTATTAACCTAAGAATAAGTTTGACTTTAAATGAAGCTAAGAATAGCTAGGTTCTTTATTAACCTAAGAATAAGTTTGACTTTAAATGAAGCTAAGAATAGCTTAGGTTCTTTATTAACCTAAGAATAAGTTTGACTTTAAATGAAGCTAAGAATAGCTTAGGTTCTTTATTAACCTATGAATAAGTGTGACTTTAAATGAAGCGAAGAATAGCTTAGGTTCTTTATTAACTAAGAATAAGTTTGACTTTAAATGATGCTAAGAATAGCTTAGGTTATTAACCTAAGAATAAGTTTGACTTTAAATGAAGCTAAGAATAGCTTAGGTTCTTTATTAACCTAAGAATAAGTTTGACTTTAAATGAAGCTAAGAATAGCTTAGGTTCTTTATTAACCTAAGAACAAGTTTGACTTTTAAATGAAGCTAAGAATAGCTTAGGTTCTTTATTAACCTAAGAATAAGTTTGACTTTAAATGAAGCTAAGAATAGCTTAGGTTCTTTATTAACCTATGAATAAGTTTGACTTTAAATGAAGCTAAGAATAGCTTAGGTTCTTTATTAACCTAAGAATAAGTTTGACTTTAAATGAAGCTAAGAATAGCTTAGGTTCTATATTAACCTAAGAATAAGTTTGACTTTAAATGAAGCTAAGAATAGCTTAGGTTCTTTATTAACCTAAGAATAAGTTCGACTTTAAATGAACCTAAAGACTGAGTTCTTTATTAACCTAAGAATAAGTTTGACTTTAAATGAAGCTAGAATAGCTTAGGTTCTTTATTAACCTAAGAATAAGTTTGACTTTAAATGAAGCTAAGAATAGCTTAGGTTCTTTATTAACTAAAATAAGTTTGACTTTAAATGAAGCTGAAATGACAGTTCTATATTAACTTATGGACTTAGTTTGACTTTGATAGGCTGAGAATAGCTTAGGTTCTATATTAACTAAGAATAAGTTTGACTTTAAATGAAGCTAAGAATACCTTAGGTTCTATATTAACCTATGAATAAGTTTGACTTTAAATGAAGCTAAGAATAGCTTAGGTTCTATATTAACCTAAGAATAAGTTTGACTTTAAATGAAGCTAAGAATAAGAAGCTTAGGTTCTTTATTAACCTAAGAATAAGTTTGACTTTAAATGAAGCTAAGAATAGCTTAGGTTCTTTGTTAACCCTAAGAATAAGTTTGACTTTAAGTAAACTAAGAATAGCTTAGGTTCTATATTAACCTAAGAATAAGTTTGACTTTAAATGAAGCTAAAGAATAGATTCAAGGTTCTATATTAACCTATGAATAAGTTTGACTTTAAATGAAGCTAAGAATAGCTTAGGTTCTTTATTAACCTAAGAATAAGTTTGACTTTAAAGTAAGCCCAGAGCTGACTTAGGTTCTTTATTAAACTAAGAATAAGTTTGACCTTAAATGAGGCTAGAATATCTTAGGTTCTATGTCCTTCAGAAAGTTTGACTTTAAATGAATTCTTGAATAGCTTGGGTTCTTTATTAACCCTAAGAATAAGTTTGACTTTAAATGAAGCTAAGAATGGGTTAGGTTCTTTATTAACCTAAGAATAAGTTTGACTTTAAATGATATGAAATAGCTTAGGTTATTAACCTAAGAATAAATTTGACTTTAAATGAAGCTAAGAATAGCTTAGGTTCTTTATAACTAAGAATAAGTTTGACTTTAAATGAAGCTAAGAATAGCTTGGGTTCTTTGTATTTTAGAACAAGTTTGACTTTAAATGAAGCTAAGAATGACTTAGGGTTCTTTATTAACCTAAGAATAAGTTTGACTTTAAATGAAGCTAAGAATAGCTTAGGTTCTTTATTAACCTATGAATAAATTTGACTTTAAATGAAGCTAAGAATAGCTTAGGTTCTTTATTAACTAAGAATATCCTATGATTTGATGACTTTAAGTAAGTACAAAGATGGCTTGGGTTCTATATTAACCTAAGAATAAGTTTGACTTTAAATGAAGCTAAGAATAGCTTGGGTTCTTTGTCTTTCTAAGAATAAGTTTGACTTTAAATGAAACCTAAGAATAGCTTAGGTTCTTTGACCAACCAAAGAATAAGTTTGACTTTAAATGAAGCTAAGAATAGCTTAGGTTCTTTATTAACCTAAGAATAAGTTTGACTTTAAATGAAGCTAGAATAGCTTAGGTTCTTTATTAACCTAAGAATAAGGATTCTGACTTTAAATGAAGCTAAGAATAGCTTAGGTTCTATTAACCCTATGAATAAGTTTGACTTTAAATGAAGCTGGGAGCAAGCTTAGGTTCTATGTTAACCTGAGAATAAGTTTGACTTTAAATACAAATACAGAATACCTTGGGTTCATATTAACTATAGATAAGTTTGACTTTAAATGAAGCTAAGAGCTTAAACAGGTTCTATATTAACCTAAGAATAAGTTTGACTTTAAATGAAGCTAAGAATAGTAGGTTCTTTATTAACCTAAGAATAAGTTTGACTTTAAATGAAGCTAAGAATAACTTAGGTTCTTTATTAACCTAAGAATAAGTTTGACTTTAAATGAAGCTAAGAATAGCTTAGGTTCTATATTCACTTCAGAATAAGTTTGACTTTAAATGAAGCTAAGAATAGATTAGGTTCTATATTAACCTATGAATAAGTTTGACTTTAAATGAAGCTAAGAATAGCTTAGGTTCTTTATTAACCTAGAATAAGTTTGACTTTAAATGAAGCTAAGAATAGCTTAGGTTCTTTATTAAACTAAGAATAAGTTTGACCTTAAATGAAGCTAAGAATAGCTTAGGTTCTATATTAACCTAAGAAAGTTTGACTTTAAATGAACCTAAGAATAGCTTAGGTTCTTTATTAACTCTAAGAATAAGTTTGACTTTAAATGAAGCTAAGAATAGCTTAGGTTCTTTATTAACCTAAGAATAAGTTTGACTTTAAATGAAGCTAAGAATAGCTTAGGTTCTTTATTAACCTAAGAATAAGTTTGACTTTAAATGAAGCTAAGAATAGCTTAGGTTCTTTATTAACGTTAGAATAAGTTTGACTTTAAATGAAGCTAAGAATGACTTATGTTCTTTATTAATATAAGAATAAGTTTGACTTTAAATGAAGCTAAGAATAGCTTAGGTTCTTTATTAACCTATGAATAAGTTTGACTTTAAATGAAGCTAAAATAGCTTAGGTTCTTTATTAACCTAAGAATAAGTTTGACTTTAAATGAAACTAAGAATAGCTTAGGTTCTTTATTAACCTATGAATAAGTTTGACTTTAAATGAAGCTAAGAATAGCAGGTTCTTTATTAACCTATGAATAAGTTTGACTTTATATGAAGCTAAGAATAGCTTAGGTTCTTTATTAACCTAAGAATAAGTTTGACTTTAAATGAAGCTAAGAATAGGTTAGGTTCTTTATTAACCCTAAGAATAAGTTTGACTTCAAATGAAGCTAAGAATAGCTTGGGTTCTTTATTAACCTAAGAATAAGTTTGACTTTAAATGAAACTAAGAATAGCTTAGGTTCTTTATTAACCTAAGAATAAGTTTGACTTTAAAATGAAGCTAAGAATAGCATAGGTTCTTTATTAACCTAAGAATAAGTTTGACTTTAAATGAAGCTAAGAATATGACTTAGGTTCTTTATTAACCTAAGAATAAGTTTGACTTTAAATGAAGCTAAGAATAGCTTAGGTTCTTTATTAACCTAGAGAATAAGTTTGACTTTAAATGAAGCTAAGAATAGCTTAGGTTCTTTATTAACCTATGAATAAGTTTGACTTTAAATGAAGCTAAGAATAACTTAGGTTCTTTATTAACTATGAATAATTTTGACTTTAAATGAAGCTAAGAATAGCTTAGGTTCTTTATTAACTAAGAATAAGTTTGACTTTAAATGAAGCTAAGAATAGCTTAGGTTCTTTATTAACCTAAGAATAAGTTTGACTTTAAATGAAGCTAAGAATAGCTTAGGTTCTTTATTAACCTAAGAATAAGTTTGATTTTAAATGAAGCTAAAGAATAGCTTAGGTTCTTTATTAACCTAGAAATAAGTTTGACTTTAAATGAAGCTAAGAATAGCTTAGGTTCTTTATTAACCTAAATTAAAAGTTTGACTTTAAATGAAGCTAAGAATAGCTTAGGTTCTTTATTAACTAAGAATAAGTTTGACTTTAAATGAAGCTAAGTATAGCTTAGGTTCTTTATTAACCTAAGAATAAGTTTGACTTTAAATGAAGCTAAGAATAGCTTAGGTTCTTTATTAACCAAAATGGTTGACTTTAAATGAAGCTAAGAATAGCTTAGGTTCTTTATTAACCTAAGAAAAAGTTTGACTTTAAATGAAGCTAAGAATAGCTTAGGTTCTTTATTAACCTTAGAATAAGTTTGACTTTAAATGAAGCTAAGAATAGCTTAGGTTCTTTATTAACCTAAGAATAAAGTTTGACTTTAAATGAAGCTAAGAATAGCTTAGGTTCTTTATTAACCTATGAATAAGTTTGACTTTAAATGAAGCTTAGAATAGCTTAGGTTCTTTATTAACCTATGAATAATTTTGACTTTAAATGAAGCTAAGAATAGCTTAGGTTCTTTATTAACCTAAGAATAAGTTTGACTTTAAATGAAGCTAAGAATAGCTTAGGTTCTTTATTAACCCTAAGAATAAGTTTGACTTTAAATGAAGCTAAGAATAGCTTAGGTTCTTTATTAACTAAGAATAAGTTTGACTTTAAATGAAGCTAAGAATAGCTTAGGTTCTTTATTAACCTAAGAGTAAGTTTGACTTTAAATGAAGCTAAGAATGCTTAGGTTCTTTATTAACCTATGAATAAGTTTGACTTTAAATGAAGCTAAGAATAGCTTAGGTTCTTTATTAACCTATGAATAAGTTTGACTTTAAATGAAGCAAAGAATAGCTTAGGTTCTTTATTAACCTAAGAATAAGTTTGACTTTAAATGAAGCTAAGAATAAGCAGAGTTCTTTATTAACCTAAGAATAAGTTTGACTTTAAATGAAGCTAAGAATAGGTTAGGTTCTTTATTAACCTAAGAAATAAAGTTTGACTTTAAATGAAGCTAGAATAAGCTTAGGTTCTTTATTAACTGAGTAAGTTTGACTTTCAATGAAGCTAAGAATAGCTTAGGTTCTTTATTAACCCTAAGAATAAGTTTGACTTTAAATGAAGCTAAGAATAGCTTAGGTTCTTTATTAACCTAAGAATAAGTTTGACTTTAAATGAAGCTAAGAATAGCTTAGGTTCTTTATTAACGTTAGAATAAGTTTGACTTTAAATGGTAATTAAGAATAGCTTATGTTCTTTATTAACATAAGAATAAGTTTGACTTTAAATGAAGCTAAGAATAGCTTAGGTTCTTTATTAACCTATGAATAAGTTTGACTTTAAATGAAGCTAAGAATAGCTAAGGTTCTTTATTAACCTAAGAATAAGTTTGACTTTAAATGAAGCTAAGAATAGCTTAGGTTCTTTATTAACCTATGAATAAGTTTGACTTTAAATGAAGCTAAGAATAGCTTAGGTTCTTTATTAACCCTATGAATAAGTTTGACTTTAAATGAAGCTAAGAATAGCTTAGGTTCTTTATTAACCTAAGAATAAGTTTGACTTTAAATGAAGCTAAGAATAGGTTAGGTTCTTTATTAACCTAAGAATAAGTTTGACTTTAAATGAAGCTAAGAATAGCTTAGGTTCTTTATTAACTAAGAATAAGTTTGACTTTAAATGAAGCTAAGAATAGCTTAGGTTCTTTATTAACCTAAGAATAAGTTTGACTTTAAATGAAGCTAAGAATAGCTTAGGTTCTTTATTAACCTAAGAATAGTTTGACTTTAAATGAAGCTAGAATAGCTTGGGTTCTTTATTAACGTTAAAGATAAGTTTGACTTTTAATCAAGCTAAGAATAGCTTAGGTTCTATATTAACCTAGGAATAAGTTTGACTTTAAATGAAATAGAGAATAGCTTAGGTTCTTTATTAACCTAAGAATAAGTTTGACTTTAAATGAAGCTAAGAATAGCTTAGGTTCTATATTAACCTAAGAATAAGTTTGACATTAAATGAAGCTAAGAATAGCTTAGGTTCTTTATTAACCTATGAATAAGTTTGACTTTAAATGAAGCTAAGAATAGCTTGAGTTCTTTATTAACTAAGAATAAGTTTGACTTTAAATGAAGCTAAGAATAGCTTAGGTTCTTTATTAATAAGAATAAGTTTGACTTTAAATGAAGCTAAGAATAGCTTAGTTTCTTTATTAACCTAAGAATAAGTTTGACTTTAAATGAAGGTAAGAGTAAGCTTAGGTTCTTTATTAACCTATGAATAAGTTTGACTTTAAATAAAACTAAGAATAGCTTAGGTTCTTTATTAACCTAAGAATAAGTTTGACTTTAAATGAAGCTAAGAATAGCTTAGGTTCTATATTAACCTAAGAATAAGTTTGACTTTAAATGAAGCTAAGAATAGCTTAGGTTCTTTATTAACCTAAGAATAAGTTTGACTTTAAATGAAGCTAAGAATAGCTTAGGTTCTTTATTAACCTATGAATAAGTTTGACTTTAAATGAAGCTAAGAATAGCTTAGGTTCTTTATTAACCTAAGAATAAGTTTGACTTTAAATGAAGCTAAGAATAGCTTAGGTTCTTTATTAACCTATGAATAAGTTTGACTTCAAATGAAGCTAAGAATAGCTTAGGTTCTTTATTAACCTAAGAATAAGTTTTGACTTTTAAATGAAGCTAAGAATAGCTTGGGTTCTTTAGTAACTAAGAATAAGTTTGACTTTAAATGAAGCTAAGAATAGCTTAGGTTCTTTATTAACCTATGAATAAGTTTGACTTTAAATGAAGCTAAGAATAGCTTAGGTTCTTTATTAATAAAGAATGATTTAGTGACAAATGAAGCTAAGAATAGCTTAGGTTCTTTATTAACCTAAGAATAAGTTTGACTTTAAATGAAGCTAAAAATAGCTTAGGTTCTTTATTAACCTAGAATAAGTTTGACTTTAAATGAAGCTAAGAATAGCTTAGGTTCTTTATTAACCTAAGAATAAGTTTGACTTTAAATGAAGCTAAGAATAGCTTAGGTTCTTTATTAACCTAAAGAATAAGTTTGACTTTAAATGAAGCTAAGAATAGCTTAGGTTCTTTATTAACCTATGAATAAGTTTGACTTTAAATGAAGCTAAGAATAGCTTAGGTTCTTTATTAACCTATGAATAAGTTTGACTTTAAATGAAGCTAAGAATAGCTTAGGTTCTTTATTAACCTAAGAATAAGTTTGACTTTAAATGAAGCTAAGAATAGGTTAGGTTCTTTATTAACCTAAGAATAAGTTTGACTTTAAATGAAATAAGAATAGCTTGGGTTCTTTATTAACCTATGAATAAGTTTGACTTTAAATGAAGCTAAGAATAGCTTAGGTTCTTTATTAACTTACTATGAATAAGATTTGACTTTAAATGAAGCTAAGAATAGCTTAGGTTCTTTATTAACTAAGAATAAGTTTGACTTTAAATGAAAACTATAAGAATAGGTTAGGTTCTTTATTAACCTAAGAATAAGTTTGACTTTAAATGAAGCTAAGAATAGCTTAGGTTCTTTATTAACCTAAGAATAAGTTTGACTTTAAATGAAGCTAAGAATAGCTTAGGTTCTTTATTAACCTAAGAATAAGTTTGACTTTAAATGAAGCTAAGAAGCAGCTTAGGTTCTTTATTAACCCTAAGAATAAGTTTGACTTTAAATGAAGCTAAGAATAGCTTAGGTTCTTTATTAACGTTAGAATAAGTTTGACTTTAAATGAAGCTAAGAATAGCTTATGTTCTTTATTAACATAAGAATAAGTTTGACTTTAAATGAAGCTAGAATAGCTTAGGTTCTTTATTAACCTATGAATAAGTTTGACTTTAAATGAAGCTAAGAATAGCTTAGGTTCTTTATTAACCTAAGAATAAGTTTGACTTTAATTGAAGCTAGAGTAAGCTTGAGTTCTTTATTAACCTAAGAATAAGTTTGACTTTAAATGAAGCTAAGAATGGCTTAGGTTCTTTATTAACCTAAGAATAAGTTTGACTTTAAATGAAGCTAAGAATAGCTTAGGTTCTTTATTAACCTATGAATAAGTTTAGGCTTTAAATGAAGCTAGAATAGCTTAGGTTCTTTATTAACCTAAGAATAAGTTTGACTTTCAAATGAAGCTGAAATAAGCTTAGGTTCTATATTAACCTAAGAATAAGTTTGACTTTAAATGAAGGTAAGAATAGCTTAGGTTCTTTATTAACCTATGAATAAGTTTGACTTTAAATGAAGCTAAGAATAGCTTAGGTTCTTTATTAACCTAAGAATAAGTTTGACTTTAAATGAAGCTAAAGAATAGCTTAGGTTCTATATATATAACCTAAGAATAAGTTTGACTTTAAACGAAGCTAAGAATAGCTTAGGTTCTTTATTAACCTATGAATAAGTTTGACTTTAAATGAAGCTAAGAATAGCTTAGGTTCTTTATTAACCTAAGAATAAGTTTGACTTTAAATGACTAAGAATAGCTTGGGTTCTTTATTAACCTAAGAATAAGTTTGACTTTAAATGAAGCTGAGAATAGCTTAGGTTCTTTATTAACCTAAGAATAAGTTTGACTTTAAATGAAGCTAAGAATAACTTAGGTTCTCTATTAACCTAAGAATAAAGTTTGACTTTAAATGAAGCTAAGAATAGCTTAGGTTCTTTATTAACCATAAATAAGTTTGACTTTAAATGAAGCTAAGAATAGATTAGGTTCTTTATTAACCTAAGAATAAAGGTTTGACTTTAAATGAAGCTAAGAATAGCTTAGGTTCTTTATTAACTTACAGGTAATTTGACTTTAAATAAAACTAAGAATAGCTTAGGTTCTTTATTAACCTAAGAATAAGTTTGACTTAGATGAAGCTAAGGCAGCTTATGTTCTTTATTAACCTAAGAATAAGTTTGACTTTAAATGAAGCAAAGAATAGGTTAGGTTCTTTATTAACCTAAGAATAAGTTTGACTTTAAATGAAGCTAAGAATAGCTTAGGTTCTTTATTAACCTATGAATAAGTTTGACTTTAAAATGAAGCTAAGAATAGCTTAGGTTCTTTGTTAACCCTAAGAATAAGTTTGACTTTAAATGAAGCTAAGAATAGCTTAGGTTCTTTAATAACCTAAGAATAAGTTTGACTTTAAATGAAGCTAAGAATAGCTTGGGTTCTTTATTAACCTAAGAATAAGTTTGACTTTAAATGAAGCTAAGAATAGCTTAGGTTCTTTATTAACCTAAGAATAAGTTTGACTTTAAATGAAGCTAAGAATAGCTTAGGTTCTTTATTATCTAAGAATAAGTTTGACTTTAAATGAAGCTAAGAATAGCTTAGGTTCTTTATTAACCTATGAATAAGTTTGACTTTAAATGAAGCTAAGAATAGCTTAAGTTCTTTAAGTAACCTAAGAATAAGTTTGACTTTAAATGAAGCTAAGAAAAGAAACAGGTTCTACCTTATTAACCTAAGAATAAGTTTTGACTTTAAATGAAGCTAAGAATAGCTTAGGTTCTTTATTAACTAAAGAATAAGTTTTGACTGCAAATACAAATAGGAAATAGCTTAGGTTCTTTATTAACCTATGAATAAGTTTGACTTTAAATGAAGCTAAGAATAGCTTGGGTTCTTTATTAACCTAAGAATAGTTTGACTTTTTAAATGAAGCTAAGAATAGCTTAGGTTCTTTATTAACCTATGAATAAGTTTGACTTTAAATGAAGCTAAGAATAGCTTGGGTTCTTTATTAACTAAGAATAGTTTGACTTTAAATGAAGCTAAGAATAGCTTGAGTTCTTTATTAACCTAAGAATAAGTTTGACTTTAAATGAAGCTAAGAATAGCTTGGGTTCTTTATTAACCTAGAGAATAAGTTTTGACTTTAAATGAAGCTAAGAATAGCTTAGGTTCTTTATTAACCTATGAATAAGTGTGACTTTAAATGAAGCGAAGAATAGCTTGGGTTCTTTATTAACCTAAGAATAAGTTTGGAAACTTCAAAATGACGCTACTGGAATAGCTTAGGTTCTTTATTAACCTAAGAATAAGTTTGACTTTAAATGAAGCTAGAATAGCTTAGGTTCTTTATTAACCTAAGAATAAGTTTGACTTTAAGTAGAGCTAAGAATAGCTTAGGTTCTTTGTTAACCTAAAGACAAGTTTGACTTTAAGTAGGCTAAGAATAGCTTGGGTTCTTTGTTAACCTAAGAATAAGTTTGACTTTAAATGAAGCTAAGAATAGCTTAGGTTCTTTATTAACCTATGAATAAGTTTGACTTTAAATGAAGCTAAGAATAGCTTAGGTTCTTTGTGCTCCTAAGAATAAGTTTGACTTTAAATGAAGCTAAGAATAGCTTAGGTTCTACCATGATAACCTAAGAATAAGTTTTGACTTTAAAATGAAGCTAAGAATAGCTTAGGTTCTTTATTAACCTAAGAATAAGTTTGACTTTAAATGAAGCTAAGAATAGCTTAAGGTTCTTTATTAACCTAAGAATAAGTTTGACTTTAAATGAAGCTAAGAATAGCTTAGGTTCTTTCATTAACCTAAGAATAAGTTTGACTTTAAATGAAGCTAAGAATAGCTTAGGTTCTTTATTAACCTAAGAATAAGTTTGACTTTAAATGGAAATGAAATAGCTTGGGTTCTATATTAACCTAAGAATAAGTTTGACTTTAAATGAAGCTAAGAATAGCTTGGGTTCTATATTAACCTATGAATAAGTTTGACTTTAAGGCTAGGCTAAGAATAGCTTAGGTTCTTTATTAACCTGAGAATAAGTTTGTTTAAATGAAGCTAAAGAATAGCTTAGGTTCTTTATTAACCTAAGAATAAGTTTGACCTTAAATGAAGCTAAGAATAGCTTAGGTTCTATACTAACCTAAGAAAAGTTTGACTTTAAATGAAATTTTAAGAATAGCTTAGGTTCTTTATTAACAAAATAAGTTTGACTTTAAATGAAGCTAAGAATAGCTTAGGTTCTTTATTAACCTAAAATAGTTGACTTTAAATGAAGCTAAGAATGACTTAGGTTCTTTATTAACTAAGAGTAAGTTTGACTTTAAATGAAGCTAAGAAATAGCTTAGGTTCTATATTAACCTAAGAATAAGTTGTTTCTAATGATAAGAATGGCTTAGGTTCTTTGTTAACCTAAGAATAAGTTTAGGCACAAGTAGGCTAAGAATAGCTTAGGTTCTTTATTAACCCTAGAGAATAAGTTTGACTTTAAATGAAGCTAAGAATAGCTTAGGTTCTTTATTAACCTAAGAATAAGTTTGACTTTAAATGAAGCTAAGAATAGCTTAGGTTCTTTATTAACCTAAGAATAAGTTTGACTTTAAAATGAAGCTGAGAATAGCTTAGGTTCTTTGTCTTTCTAGAATAAGTTTGAATTTAAATGAAGCTAAGAATGGCTTAGGTTCTTTATTAACCTATGAATAAGTTTGACATTAAATGAAGCTAAGAATAGCTTGGGTTTTTATTAACCTATGAATAAGTTTGACTTTAAGTAAATAGAATAGCTTAGGTTCTTTATTAACGAAGAATAAGTTTGACTTTAAATGAATCTAAGAATAGCTTGGGTTGTACAATATAACCCTATGAATAAGTTTGACTTTAAATGAAGCTAAGAATAGCTTTGGTTCTTTATTAACCTATGAATAATTTTGACTTTAAATGAAGCTAAGAATAGCTTGGGTTCTTTATTAATCTATGAATAAGTTTGACTTTAAATGAAGCTAAGAATAGCTTAGGTTCTTTATTAACCTATGAATAAGTTTGACTTTAAGTAGGCTAGAATAGCTTGGGTTCTTTATTAACCTAAGAATAAGTTTGACTTTAAATGAAGCTAAGAATGGCTTAGGTTCTTTATTAACCTATGAATAAGTTTGACTTTAAATGAAGCTAAGAATAGCTTGGTTCTTTATTAACCTAAGAATAAGTTTGACTTTAAGTAAGACTAAGAATAGCTTGGGTTCTTTATTAACCTAAGA
The DNA here is from genome assembly GCA_037127315.1 of Ascarosepion bandense. Taxonomy (NCBI): domain Eukaryota; kingdom Metazoa; phylum Mollusca; class Cephalopoda; order Sepiida; family Sepiidae; genus Ascarosepion; species Ascarosepion bandense. Next base: position 1,666 of record JBBBDQ010027035.1, on the reverse strand, counting down.
ATAAGTTTGACTTTAAATGAAGCTAAAGACGCTTAGGTTCTTTATTAACCTAAAATAAGTTTGACTTTAAATGAAATATAAGAATAGCTTATGTTCTTTATTAACATAAGAATAAGTTTGACTTTAAATGAAGCTAAGAATAGCTTAGGTTCTTTATTAACCTATGAATAAGTTTGACTTTAAATGGAGCTAAGAATAGCTTAGGTTCTTTATTAACCTAAGAATAAGTTTGACTTTAAATGAAGCTAAGAACAATAGGTTTCTTTATTAACCTATGAATAATTTTGACTTTAAATGAAGCTAAGAATAGCTTAGGTTCTTTATTAACCTATGAATAAGTTTGACTTTAAATGAAGCTAAGAATAGCTTAGGTTCTTTATTAACCTAAGAATAAGTTTGACTTTAAATGAAGCTAAGAATAGGTTAGGTTCTTTATTAACCTAAGAATAAGTTTGACTTTAAATGAAGCTAAGAATAGCTTAGGTTCTTTATTAATCTAAGAATAAGTTTGACTTTAAATGAAGCTAAGAATAGCTTAGGTTCTTTATTAACCTAAGAATAAGTTTGACTTTAAATGAAGCTAAGAATAGTTTGGTTCTTTATTAACTAAGAATAAGTTTGACATTAAATGAAGCTAAGAATAGCTTAGGTTCTTTATTAACATTAGAATAAGTTTGACTTTAAATGAAGCTAAGAATAGCTTATGTTCTTTATTAACATAAGAATAAGTTTGACTTTAAATGAAGCTAGGTGACAGGTTCTTTATTAACCTAAGAATAAGTTTGAAAGCTGTAAATGAAGCTAAGAATAGCTTAAGTTCTTTATTAACCTATATGAATAAGTTTGACTTTAAATGAAGCTAAGAATAGCTTGGGTTCTATATTAACCTAAGAAGAAGTTTGACTTTAAATGAAGCTAAGAATAGCTTGGGTTCTTTATTAACCTAAGAATAAGTTTGACTTTAAATGAAGCTAAGTTTAGCTTAGGTTCTTTATTAACCTATGAATAATTTTGACTTTAAATGAAGCTAAGAATAGCTAGGTTTTTATTAACCTAAGAATAAGATTAAAACTTTAAATGAAGCTAAGAATAGCTTAGGTTCTTTATTAACATAAGAATAAGTTTGACTTTAAATGAAGCTAAGAATAGCTTAGGTTCTTTATTAACCCTAAGAATAAGTTTGACTTTAAATGAAGCTAAGAATAGCTTAGGTTCTATATTAACCTAAGAATAAGTTGACTTTAAATGAAGCTAAGAATAGCTTAGGTTCTTTAAGTAACTCTAAGAATAAGTTTGACTTTAAATGAAGCTGAAATAGCTTAGGTTCAGCACAAACAACCTAGCAGATAAGTTTGACTTTAAATGGTAAGAATAGATTGGTTCTTTATTAACCTAAGAATAAGTTTGACTTTAAATGAAGCCTAAGAATAGCTTAGGTTCTTTATTAACCTAAGAATAAGTTTGACTTTAAATGAAGCTAAGAATAGCTTAGATTCAGCATGATAACCTAAGAATAAGTTTGACTTTAAATGAAGCTAAGAATAAAGGCAGGTTCTTTATTAACCTAAGAATAAGTTTAGGCTTTAAATGAAGCTAAGAATGGCTTAGGTTCTTTATTAACGTTAGAATAAGTTTGACTTTAAATGAAGCCAAAATAGCTTATCTT
>JBBBDQ010027033.1:0-44150 GCA_037127315.1 Ascarosepion bandense | reverse complement strand
TCTTGTTGCATGTTTTTGTTGTTTTTGTTTCCTTTTCAGAACTAAATCATGTCTATTAAGATAGCCAGCATAAATGCGAATGGCCTGAGGGATCGGGGTAAGGCGGCTCGCCTGCTTCGTGACCTCTTGTCGTTCGGCGTGGATGTGGCCGCGATCCAAGAGACTCACTTTGGTTGCGAAGTCGACTCGTGTGTGCTGTCTAACGACTATGTCGTCTATTCAGCATATGGGAGCCGGCATGCCAGAGGTGTTTCTTTGCTGGTCAAGCGTACCCTGGATGCGAGGATCGACCTTGTCCATGTCGGTGCCGAGGGCCGGCTGATCGTGGCAGATATTGCAGTGAAAAGCAAGTCGTTCCGGCTGATTGCGGTTTATGCGCCCAATGTCCAAGGTGAGCGTGTCTCTTTCTTTCGGCGGTTGGAGCCCTTCATGGTGCATTCAACACGGCTAATCTTAGTTGGGGACTGGAATGCCGTCCTAACCCCCAAATGGGATAGAGGAAGGGGCGCTAGCGGGTGGAGTGGTGATCGTAGCCTGGTTGATCTGATCGGCGATTTTGGTCTCGTCGATAGATACCGGGTCGATCATCCGGATGGGAGCATGTGGACGTGGACGCATAGTTGGCCTTCTACCCGGGTATCCGCGTACCTGGATAGGATGTTAGTCAGAGAAGCCGACATAGACTTCTTAGAATGTCCAACGTTCCACTGGTTAGGCTACTCGGACCACAAACTCGTTTGTGCCCGGGTGGTGTTAGACTTTAGGCCTAGGTTGGCTGGTTATTGGAAGTTCAATCAGTCCTTATTGGACAGGCGGGACTTTCGTGACCAGCTGACAAAACTAGTTCAGCGGGAATTAACTGGGCGAGTCATTGGGAGTAGGTGGTGGGTTAACCTTAAGGACACCATTAGGTCTTTTGCCACCAAATATAGCCAGCGGCTCAACCTAGATAAGGCTGCGGAGGCAAAGACACTTAGTGCTAATTTCGCCCGGGCGGAGGCTGGTGGGGATCCCCTAGAGATAGCCTTAGCCAGGGAGGCCCTGGAGCGTTCGACTAGCGGGCGCTACATGGGTCAGGTAATTAGGGCTAAGTTAAGCAAGATGTCTTCCGAAGCTGTGAACATGGGCGCAGAACTGTGCAAGGAAGAAATTCGCCAGGCCGGCGACCGGTACATTCGAGAGGTACGCGACCCGGAGGGACATCTCCTAAGGTCCACCAACGACATGTGCGAGGCGTTCCGGCAGCATTTCGAACACCGATTTACCAAGGAGCCTGGACTCCGTGACGAGGAGTTTCGCAGCTATTTGGCTGACTTTCCCGGCTTTTGCCGGCTGAAGCGGCTAGCTGCGAAGGGGAGATTACGGAGGACGAAATCTACGTGGCTTTGAAGAAGGTCGGCAGGGGCAAGTCGCCAGGCTTGGATGGTTTGCCCTATGAAATGTACTTGAGGATGTCGCACCTTTTTGTCCCGCTCTTGGCTGTCGTGTTCAACCACTGGTTTCGGCAGGGGGTCCATCCCCGGTCGGATCACCAGGGGCGTGATCACGCTGTTGAGAAAAGGCAAGAAGGTTGGGAGGGAACTAGATGATTACAGGCCCATAACTCTGCTAAACACAGAGTTAAAGATTTTGGCCAAGATCCTGACGAATCGCTTGCAGCTAGTTGCCGAGTCTCTGTTGGGACCGGATCAGACTTGTTCTGTGAAGGGACGAACAATTCAGAGCAACCTGCACTTGATTCGCACGATCGTAGAGGGTGTAGAAGACGACGATGAGGCCGCGCTGATCAATTTGGATCAGTCCAAGGCATTTGATAGGATTGACCATGGCTACCTGGCTGCTGTCCTGCAGGCCGCCGGATTCAAACCCGACTTCAAGCCGCTGGATTAGCCTTCTGTATCGCTCCCCCAAGGCTGTGGTACAGGTGAACGGGAAGCTGTCGGGCGCTTTCGCGCTGTCTAGGTCGGTCCGACAGGGTTGTCCACTGTCTTCTCTCCTTTACGTCCTGGCGTTGGAGCCCCTCCTTCGCCGGCTGAGGGACGAGACGGGCAGTCCGGTCCTACGTGGAATCGCAGTCCCTGGCGGAGCTCGAGCCAGGGTTTCCGCGTACGCCGATGACGTAACGACCTTTGTGTCCTCCCGCAGGGACATAGAGGCGGTACAGCAGGCGCTTGTACGGTACGAGAAGGTGACAGGGGCCAGAATTAACTGCGACAAGTCTTCCGGCTTGCGGTTAGGCGCTTGGAAGGGTGTTTCCCTCCCGGGGCCCTTCGACTGGACGGACGGGCCGGTCAAGCTCCTCGGAGTTTGGTTCGGTCCGGACTTACAGTTGGAGAAAAACTGGTCTGAAGTACTGGCAAAGGTCGGCGCGTCGGTCAAGGTTTGGCGTCGACGGGGTCTCTCCGTGAAGGGCTTGGCGGAGGTGTGCAACACATACCTCTTTCCCATGATCCTTTACCGGCTGTCAGTACTTCCCCTTTGTGACGATCATGAGAAGGCGCTCGAGCGTTTGCTATTCTCCTGCCTGTGGAGAGGACGCAAACACATGGTCGACAAAGGAGTCTGTTGCCTCCGTCCGTGTCAAGGGGGTCTGGGGATGCCACACTTGAGGAGCCACGTGCTCGCTTCGAGGTTGGCATTCCTCAGGCGCGCGTTGGAGGAAGATCGGTTGCTTGCGGGGGTAGTGAGGGACATGTTCCCTTGCCTTACCATCGCTCCCCCGACCCTATGGCTGACCGTCAGGCCTTGGGTGCGACCGAAATTCCTGCTCGAATGTCTGGCGGCCTTGCAGGCCATTCCACGGTCCAGTGACCTTTCACAGCCTAGGAAACTCTTCTATCGGGGATTAGTGGAGGGTGCCGTGAAGGATAAGCTGTGGAGTAAGCTCGGCATGTCGAGAGTGGAGTACCGCTCTCATTGGTCTTGGGCGCCAGGTGCGGACTGGCTCAGCAACTCTGAGTTTTCTCTCACCTGGCGATTGGCTCGGAATGGTTTGTCGCTCAATGACAAGCGTTTCGCAATGGGCCTGGCGGATTTGCCAGATTGTGAACGTTGCAACCTTGGAATTAAGGAGACGTCGGCGCACGCCTTCTTCCATTGTTCGCGCGTTCGCCCGTTGTGGGCGCGTGTCGGCGAGTTGACTGCTCGTATCTCGCCGCGGGAGCTTGTGCTCATTGATCGCGCATACGCTGTGGACAATGTGTCGCCCCCGTACTCTGGTGTGAAGCGGATGGTGTTTCTGTCGCTACTGGCCACGGCTAGAATGGTGATTTGGATGACGCGTCTGGAGGAAGTCTTGCGGGGAGGTCGTCTTTCGGATCAGGATCTAATCCGATATTTTGAGCACCAGCTCAAAATGAAGATTAGAACTGAACGGAAACGGCTGCACCCGACAGACTTTAGCAAAAGGTGGATATATGCAGCGAGCCTGGTTCGTGTGACCGGGGCTAGCCTTGATTTTCTGTTTTAGTTCTGCCAAGTCACATCGGGGTGGATTCCTCTGGAACCCCTCCCGCGGTTAAGGTTAGCTTTCTTTTGTATACCTAGTTAATGTGAGTGAATGTATTTGTCCTAGCCTGTTCCCGGCTCCATTGCTTTTGTTATGATCCAGTTCGAGATTCCCACTGACCATTGTTATTTTGCCCCGTTTTATTCTCGGCTGGGTCAGCCATATATCTCCAGTCCAATTTATTTTTGTACCCAGCTTCTCCATTCCCCTTAGAAAGAGAGCGGCTTGATTTTGTCTCTACAGGCAGAATACAGTGGCCTCTTTAATTACGAGGGTGTGTTTGGGTCTTACTAACATTTTGTATAAATATTCATTTGAAATTGTTTTTTGTTTTGGGGATTTTTTGTTTCTTCATACCCCTCCCCATCATATCATCTCATGTACAAATGTTAAAATCTATTTTTGTACTATAATTGTAAATAGTCACAAATTTTTATGTACAAATTTTAAAATCTATCTTTGTAAATAATCACAAATTTTTATGTACATTTGGGGCGTTTTTGTAGGTCCCCGGTATGTTTTTGCGATATTTTGGTGCTAGATAAGTACGAGTGTTGATGGACAAATTCTTATGGTGAATGAGAATCATTGTAACGTATGTATGGGTCGTGAATCTGATTAGCTAGGTATAGGATATAGTAACTGAAGACCACCCCAAGTTTTGTTCCCCCTCCCACCTTTCGGCCTTGTGCCATAATTCATGTAAAAATGAATAAATAAAACCAGCCACTTCCCACCCGGGATTTTGTGTTGTTTTGTAATAAGAAGCTCAAAGCGTAGCATTTGTTCCGCAGTGATATCTGCCATTGCTTTGTGTCTTGGGCAACTGTTTTCCAGCCCGAGTTTATTGCTCGGGCCAGCGTAAAAGTAGTGTTCTTCGGAACGCGAAACACCGGGAAGCAGTTGTCCACCTCGTGGCATGGCCACGGCCTAGCCACTTCCCCCCTGTTCGTTGGAAGAGCCTAGTGGAGTAGTTGTTCCGCAGTGATATCTGCTCGCACTTTGTCTCTTGGACAACTGATTTCCAGCCCGAGTTCATTGCTCGGGCCAGCGTAAAGTAGCGGTTTCTTCGAAAACGCGAAACGACCGGAAAGAAGTTGTCCGGTGATCGGTCACTTTTGTGGCATGGCCACAGAAGGACCGGGGAAAGTCGGCACTCCCACCACGGCGTCGGTGGGAGACTGGCAACTGTGTGACGCAGACGACGACGACGTCATAGCCCGCACCATGACCGAGTGGGAGAGCATGCTGTTCGGCTCCCCCACACCAGCGGAGGCGGCGGCGGCCACACTGTCAGCAGCGACCGGACCAGCAGCGGCGACTGCACCTGCAGCAGAGACCACCCCAGCAGCGGCGACTGCACCTGCAGCAGCGACCAGACCAGCAGCGGCGACTGCACCTGCAGCAGCGACCACCCCAGCAGCGGCGACTGCACCTGCAGCAGCGACCAATCCAGCAGCGGCGACTGCACCTGCAGCAGCAACCAAACGTGCAGCAGCAGCAGCAAGCCAAACCTGCTCCAGCGACCGGATCTGCAGCAGCGTCCAGACCGGCGGCAACTGCAGCAGCAACACCCCCACCGGCACGGACAGCAGCAGCAGCAGCAGCAGCAGCACCAGCGTCCCCCTTACCCTCGACCTCTGGGTGGAAAGGAGGCAAGAAGATCACGCGGAAAGACGAGGACTATTACCAGTCCATCCAAAAGGATTACGCGGAATACATCAGGGGGACGGAGCTCGTCTCGAAGCCGGACCAATTGGCGCAGATCGAGGCGAGAGTCATCACCCTGATCACCAAGGACCTGAAGACCAAAAAACTGATCGGCGTCCCCAGGGATACGTTCGAGGAGGGACTGCAGACACTGAAGATCAGAGCCAGGGCCGTAGCGAGGAGAAGCAACACCACGTGGGACGTCCTGCTCGGCTCCGCCGAAGAAGCCAAGAACTTGATCGGCGTGGTTCTGGAGACCAAAACGCTCCAGTTCCACACGGAGTACATGGGCACGAAGAAGGTGAAAATCACGCTGCACGGCGTCCCCATGGACATTGCTGAAGACCACGTGGGCGCCTTCTTCGTCCAATATGGAAGGGTGGCCGAAGTCTCCTCGCTGCGGTCGAAAGCAGGATTCCTCACGGGAGACATGACCCTGCAGGTGACCCTGGACAAGGAAAACATCGCCAAAATCCCCAACATCCTCACCTGCAGGGGTCGTGCCATCTTCGTCATCGTGGAAGGCAGGAAGCCGTGCTGTTGGGTCTGCGGGTCGGCGGAGCACGTGGCAAAAGCGTGCCCAACCAAGAATCCGGCCTCAAAGGCCCAACCAGCCCAACCAGTCAAGCAGCAACCGGCGGCACAGGCGAAGGATGGCGCAAAACAAGCACAACCCACACAGTCTCCCGTGAGCAACAAGGACGGCGAATGGCAGGTGGTGGCCAGGAAGAAAGCCAAAAAACCTTCCCCGGACAATGTGCCGCCACCTGTCAAGACGCCTGCCAAGCAGACCCCGGTGGGGCTGTCGACTCCTACCAAACCTAAGGAGTCCCCGGCGAAGGCGCCGGCAAAACCAAAGGAGGTATCTCCTCCCAAACAGAGGAAGGCAAGAAGTCCTTCCCCCCAGCAAATGGAAGTACAAAGGACACCCTCCCTGAAACGTGGGAGAGAGGAAGAGGCAGAGGAGCAGCACAACAACACAAAGGCCAGGAGAAGGAGCCGGAGCAACGAAAGGAGGCCGCGAGCCGAAAAATGCAGCTCACCAGTGTCTCCGGTTAAACAGACTATGCACTAAAGGTAAGAAGTCTTCCTTCATCCCCAAAAAAGCCTCCCAGTCCCCAGTCTTTAAACTGACCCCCCTGAAATCATGTACTTTAACCCCCACTCCCTCCCCTCCTCTGTCCACTCCCCGGGCAAAAAAGAAAAAAGCCCTGCCCGGAAGCACTCCTTAAAGTGAGTGAGGACGTTGCCTCTGAGTGGTCATCTCAGAGGCGAAAACTATTAAAGCCCCTGCTGAAGCTGACTTCAGTGGAGGGCAAACCAGTTGAAGATCCAGAAACTTTCCCCAGGCCCCAGGTGTCATCACCCTGGTGAGGAACAAAACCTGAGGGTCTGGGATCACATCCACGAAGCAAAGAGACATTTTGCAAAAGTTACCATGGTTCAGCACAATACACCTGAACTCAAAAAAATGAAAAATTGTTCGGGGAGGTCCCCTGTTTTACTCCACCCCAGTCTCTATAGTAGTGAAACTAACATACCCCACGGACGTTGGCGGCATTGTCCTAGACGGACGGATTACGTCCGATGTAGGAACGGGTTCCCTAGGACAGTCCGTCGGGGTCCTATCTGCTAGGGATTTCCGTCCCGTATGTGACTAGTACTTTTGTTGCATGTGTTTTTGTTGTTTTTCCTTTTCAGAACTAAATCATGTCTATTAAGATAGCCAGCATAAATGCGAATGGCCTGAGGGATTTTGTAAGGCGGTTCGCCTGCTTCGTGACCTCTTGTCGTTCAAGGGATGTGGCCGCGATCCGACTCACTTTGTTTGCGAAGTCGACTCGTGTGTGCTGTCTAACGACTATGTCGTCTATTCAGCATATGGGAGCCGGCATGCCAGAGGTGTTTCTTTGCTGGTCAAGCGTACCCTGGATGCGAGGATCGACCTTGTCCAGTCGGTGCCGAGGGCCGGCTGATCGTGGCAGATATTGCAGTGAAAAGCAAGTCGTTCCGGCTGATTGCGGTTTATGCGCCCATGTTCAAGGTGAGCGTGTCTCTTCTTTCGGCGGTTGGCCTCTCTGCTGCGTGCATTCAACACGGCTAATCTTAGTTGGGGACTGGAATGCCGTCCTAACCCCTAAATGGGATAGAGGAAGGGGCGCTAGCGGGTGGAGTGGTGATCGTAGCCTGGTTGATCTGATCGGCGAATTTGGTCTCGTCGATAGATACTGGTCGATCATCCGGGATGGGAGCATGTGGACGTGGACGCATAGTTGGCCTTCTACCCGGGTATCCGCGTACCTGGATAGGATGTTAGTCAGGAGAAGCCGACATAGACTTCTTAGAATGTCCAACGTTCCACTGGCTAGGTTACTCGACCACAAACTCGTTTGTGCCCGGGTCGTATTAGACTTTAGGCCTAGGTTGGCTGGTTATTGGAAGTTCAATCAGTCCTTATTGGACAGACGGACTTTCGTGACCAGCTGACAAAACTAGTTCAGCGGGAATTAACTGGGCGAGTCATTGGGAGTAGGTGTGGTTAACCTTAAGGACACCATTAGGTCTTTCGCCACCAAATACAGCCAGCGGCTCAACCTCTGATAAGGCTGCGGTGGAGGCAAAGACACTTAGTGCTAATTTCACCCGGGCGGAGGCTGGAGGGGATCCTCTAGAGATAGCCTTAGCCAAGGAGGCCCTGAGCGTTCGACTAGCGGGCGCTACATGGGTCAGGTAATTAGGGCTAAGTTGCAAGATGTCTTCCGGCTGTGAACATGGGCGCAGAACTGCGCAAGGAAGAAATTCGCCAGGCCGGCGACCGGTACATTCGAGAGGTACGCGACCCGGAGGATACCCTAAGGTCCACCAACGACATGTGCGAGGTGTTCCGGCAGCATTTCGAACACCGATTTACCAAGGAGCCCGGACTCCGTGACGAGGAGTTTCGCTATTTGGCTGACTTTCTCGGCTTTTGCCGGCTGAAGCGGCTAGGCTTGCGAAGGGGAGATTACGGAGGACGAAATCTATACGTGGCTTTGAAGAAGGTCGGTGAAAGCTCGGTGGCTTGGATGGCCGGTTCCTATGAAATGTACTTGAGGATGTCGCACCTTTTTGTCCCGCTCTTATTGTCGTGTTCAACCACTGGTTTCGGCAGGGGTCCATCCCCGCTCGGATCACCAGGGGCGTGATCACGCTGTTGAGAAAAGGCAAGAAGGTTGGGGAGGGAACTAGATGATTTATGGCCCATAACTCTGCTAAACACAGAGTTAAAGATTTTGCCACATCCCGACGAATCGCTTTCAGAAGAAGTTGCCGAGTCTCTGTTGGGACCGGATCGACTTGTTCTTGCATAACGGTAATTCAGAGCAACCTGCACTTGATTCTGGCACGATCGTAGAGGGTGTAGAAGACGACGATGAGGCCGCGCTGATCAATTTGGATCAGTCCAAGGTATCGACATCGACCATGGCTACCTGGCTGGCGCCATCCTGCAGGCCGCCGGATTCAAACCCGACTTCAGCCGGGCTGGACGAAGCCTCTGTATCGCTCCAAGGCTGTGGTACAGGTGAACGGGAGCTGTCGGGCGCTGTCTAGGTCGGTCCGACAGGGTTGTCCACCGTCTTCTCTCCCTTACGCGTCCTTGGCGCCGGCCTTCTCCTTCGCCGGCCAAGGGACGAGACGGGCAGTCCGGTCCTACGTGGAACTTGCGTCCCTGGCGGAGTCGTGGAGCCAGGGAAGTTTCCGCACGCCGATGACGCAGAATGACTTTGTGTCCTCCCGTAAGAGGGAGAGGCGGCATAGCAGGCGCTTGCACGGTACGAGAAGGTGACAGGGGCCAGAATTAACTGCGACAAGTCTTCCGGCTTGCGGGTTAGGCGCTTGAAGGTGTTTCCCTCCCGGGGCCCTCGATCAGACGACGGGCCGGTCAAGCTCCTCGGAGTTTGGTTCGGTCCGGGACTGCCAAACTGGTCTGAAGCATGGGTGCGGTCGGTGCGCCGGTCAAGGTTTGGCGTCGACGGGTCTCTCTTAGTGCTTTGGCGGAGTGTGCATCAAGACACTTTTCCCACATCCTTTACCGGCTGTCAGTACTTCCCCTTTGTGGACGATCATGAGAAGGTGCTCGAGCGTTTGCTATTCTCCCGCTCGTGGAGAGGACGCAAACACATGGTCGACAAAGGAGTCTGTTGCCTCCGTCCGTGTCAAGGGGGTCTGGGGATGCCACACTTGAGGAGCCACGTGCTCGCTTCGAGGTTGGCATTTCTCTGCGGCGCGTTGGAGGAAGATCGGTTGCTTGCGGGGGTAGTGTGAGGGACATGTTCTGCTCTACCATCGCCCCGACCATGGCTGACCGTCAGCCTTGAAAGGACTCGAAATCTTCCTGCTCGAATGTCTGGCGGCCTTACAGCCATTCCACGGTCCAGTGACCTTTCACAGCCTAGGAAACTCTTCTATCGTGACCAGTGAGGGTGAAGGATAACCGAGTAAGTCGGTGATGTCGAGAGGAGTACCGCCTCATTGATCTTGGGCGCCAGGTGCGGATTGGCTCAACCTGAGTTTTCTCTGACTCACACGCTCGAATGGGTTGTCGCTCAATGACAAGCGTTTCGCAATGGGCCTGGCGGATTTGCCAGATTGTGAACGTTGCAACCTTGGAATTAAGGAGAATTGCCTATGCACGCCTTCTTCCATTGTTCGCGCGTTCGCCCGTTGTGGGCGCGTGTCGGCGAGCTGACTGCTCTCGTATCTCGCCGCGGGAGCCGTCGGCTTGATCGCGCATACGCTGTGGACAATGTGTCGCCCTTGGGTGTGAAGCGGATGTGAAGCTTGCTCACTACGCCACGGCTAGAATGGTGATTTGGATGACGCGTCTGGAGGAAGTCTTGCGGGGTTCTTCGGATCAGGATTCATCCGATATTTTGGAGACCAGCCCAAACAAAATGAAGATTAGAACTGGAATGGAAACGGCTGCACCGAGCCGACTTGAGCGGCGGATATAGCGCAGCGAGCCTGGTCGTGCGGGGACCAAGGCTAGCCTTGATTTTCTTTTTTAGTTCTGCCAGAGTCACATCGGGGTGGATTCCCCGAACCCCCTCCTGTTAAGGTTAGCTTTCTTTGTATACCTAGTTAATGGTTGTGAATGTATTTGTCCTAGGCCTGTTCCCGGCTCCATTGCTTTTGTTATGGATCCAGTTCGAGATTCCCACTGACCATTGTTATTTTGCCCTGTTTTATTCTCGGCTGTCAGCTCTATATATTCTCCCAGTCCAATTTATTTTTGTACCCAGCTTCTCCTTATCTCTTAGAAAGAGAGCGGCTTGATTTTGTCTCTACAGGCAGAATACAGGCCCCTTTAATTACGAGGGTGTGTTTGGGTCTTACTAACATTTTGTATAAATATTCATTTGAAATTGTTTTTTGTTTGGGGATTTTTTTGCTTTTCTTACAATTTCTCCCCATCATATCATCTCATGTACAAATGTTTAAAATCTATTTTTGTACTATAATTGTAAATAGTCACAAATTTTTATGTACAAATTTTAAAATCTATTTTTGTAAATAATCACCAATTTTTATGTACATTTGGGGCGCTCTTTTTGTAGGTCCCCGGTATACATATTTATATGATAAGTACGAGTGTTGATGACAAATTTTATGGTGAACGAGAATCATTGTACTGCATGTATGGTCGTGAATCTGATTAGCTAGGTATAGGATATAGTAACTGAAGACCAACTTTTGTTTTTCCTCCCACCTTTTCGGCCTTGTGCCATAATTCATGTAAAATGAATAAATAAAACCAGCCACTTCCCACCCGGGATTTTGTGTTGTTTTGTAATAAGAAGCTCAAAGCGTAGCATTTGTTCCGCAGTGATATCTGCCATTGCTTTGTGTCTTGGGCAACTGTTTTCCAGCCCGAGTTTATTGCTCGGGCCAGCGTAAAAGTAGTGTTCTTGGAGGAACGCAAAGAAACACCGGGAAGCAGTTGTCCACCTCGTGGCAATGGCCACGGCTCAGCCACTTCCCCCTGTTCGTTGGAAGAGCCTAGTGGAGTAGTTGTTCCGCAGTGATATCTGCTCGCACTTTGTCTCTTGGACAACTGATTTCCAGCCCGAGTTCATTGCTCGGGCCAGCGTAAAGTAGCGGTTTCTTCGAAAACGCGAAACACCAAGGAAAGAAGTTGTCCGGTGATCGGTCACTTTTGTGGCATGGCCACAGAAGGACCGGGGAGTCGGCACTCCCACCACGGCGTCGGTGGGAGACTGGCAACTGTGTGACGCAGACGACGACGACGTCATAACCCGCACCATGACCGAGTGGAAACTGCTGTTCAGCTCCCCCACCAGCGACGGCAACGGCGGCCGCACTGTCGGCAGCGACCGGACCGGCAGCGGCGACTGCACCGGCGAAGACCACCCCAGCAGCGGCGACTGCACCGCCGGCGGCGACCAGACCAGCAGCGGCGACTGCGCCGCCGGCAGCGACCACCCCGGCGGCGGCGACTGCCTGCAGCAGCAGGCTTCAATCCAGCAGCAGCGACTGCTGCCGCAGCAACGGCTGATCGGCAACCCCGGCGACTGCGCCTGCAGCAGCAACCAAACGTCGCCGGCATGCTCGCCGACCTGCTCCAGCGACCGGATCTGCAACGGCGTCGAGCCGGCAGCAACTACGGCAACAACACCCCCACCGGCACGGACAACGGCAACAGCAGCAGCAGCAGCAACACCCAGCGTCCCCACACCTCGACCTCTGGGTGGAAAAGGAGGCAAGAAGATCACGCGGAAAAGAGGAACGAGGACTATTACCAGTCCATCGAGATTACGCGGAATACATCAGGGGGACGGAGCTCGTCTCGAAGCGGACCAATTGGCGCAGATCGAGGCGAAGGTCATCACCCTGATCACCAAGGACCTGAAGACCAAAAAACTGATCGGCGTCCCCAGGGATACGTTCGAGGAGGGACTGCGAACACAGAAGATCAGAGCCAGGGCCGTGGCGAGAGAAGCAACACCACGTAGAACGTCCTGCTCGGCTCCGCCGAAGAAGCCAAGAAGAACTTGATCGGCGTGGTTCTGGGGCAAAACGCTCGGTTCCACACGAGTACATGGGCACGAAAGAGGTGAAAATCACGCTGCTGGCGTCCCCATGGACATTACTGAAGACCACGTGAAACATATTCTTCGTCCAATATGGAGTAGCGAAAGTCTCCTCGCTGCGGTCGAAAGCAGGATTCCTCACGAGAGACATGACCCTGCAGGTGACCCTGGACAGAAAACATCGCCAAAGTCGCATCCTCACCTGCCGGGGGTCGTGCCATCTTCGTCATCGTGGAAGGCGAGAAGCCGTGCTGTTGAGGTGCAGGTCGACGGAGCACGTGGCAAAAGCGTGCCCAACCAAGAATCGACACTCAAAGGCCCAGCAGCCAACCCGGTCAAGCAGCAACCGGCGGCACGGGGCGAAGGTGGCGCAAAAAACAAGCATGGTCTCACGTGAGCATAGGGACGGCGAATGGCAGGTGGTGGCCGAGAAGAAAGCAAAAACGGCCCCGGACAATGTGCCGCCACCTGTCAAGACGCCTGCCAAGCGAACCCCGGTGGGGCGCTCGACTCCTGCCAAACCTAAGGAGTCCCCGGCGAAGGCGCCGGCAAAACCAAAGGAAGTGTCTCCTCCCAAACAGAGAAGAGCAAGAAGTCCTTCCCCCCAGCAAATGGAGAGTACAAAGGGCACACTCCCTGAGAAACGTGGGAGAGAGGGAAGAGGCAGAGGGCAGCACAACAACACAAAGGCCAGGAGAAGAGCCGGAGCAACGAGAGGCCGCCCAGGCAAAAGAAGTGGCTCTCTACCAGTGTCTCAAGACCCAAACAGACTTGTACTAAAGGTAAGAAAGTCTTCCTTCATCCACAAAAAGCCTCCCAGTCCCCAGTCTTTAGCTGACCCTCCTGAAATCATGTACTTTAACCCCCACTCCCTCCCCTCCTCCTCTGTCCACGCACACTCCCTCTCGAGCAAAAAAAAAAAAACCCTTGCCCCAAGGAAGCACTCATAAAGTGGTGAGGACGTTGCCTCTGGTCATCTCAGAGGCAAAAAACTGTTAAAAACCTGCTGAAGCTGACTTCAGTGGAGGGCGGTGATTGAAGATCCTAGAAACTTTCCCCAGGCCCCAGGTGTCATCACCCTGGTGAGGAACACCAGTGGCAACTGAGGGTCTGGGATCACATCCACGAAGCAAAGAGACGTTTTGCAAAAGTTACCATGGTTCAGCTGGCACCTGAACTCAAAAAAATGAAAAAAAAATTGTTCGGGAGGTCCCTGTTTTCTCCACCCCAGTCTCTATGGGGTAGTGAAACTAACATACCCCACGGACGTTGGCAGCATTGTCCTAGACGGACGGATTACGTCCGATGTGAGAACGGGTTCCCTGAGACAGTCCGTCGGGGTCTATCTGCTAAGGGATTTCCGTCCCGTATGTGACTAGTACTTTTGTTGCATGTTTTTGTTGTTTTCTAACACTGAAACTAAATCATGTCTGTTAAGATAGCCAGCATAAATGCGAATGGCCTGAGGGATCGGGAGTAGAGCGGCTCGCCTGCTTCGTGACCTCTTGTCGTTCGGCGTGGATATAGCCGCGATCAAGAGACTCACTTTGTTTGCGGTGAAGCAACGCGCGCCTCGCGACTATGTCGTCTATTCAGCATGTAGAACCCGGCATACCAGAAGGTGTTTCTTTGCTGGTCAAGCGTACCCTGGATGCGAGGATCGACCTTGTCCATGTCGGTGCCGAGGGCCGGCTGATCGTGGCGAATATTGCGTTGAAAAGCAAGTCGTTCGACAGTTGCGGTTTATGCGCCCAATGTCCGAGTGGGCGTGTCTCTTTCTTTCGGCAGTTGGAGCCCTTCATGGTGCGTTCAACACGGCTAATCTTAGTTGGGGACTGGAATGCCGTCCTAACCCCCAAATGGGATAGAGGAAGGGGCGCTGGCCATGGTGGAGTGGTGATCGTAGCCTGGTTGATCTGATCGGCGAATTTGTGGTCTCGTCGATAGATACCGGGTCGATCAATCCGGATGGGAGCATGTGGACGTGGACGCATGGTTGGCCTTCTACGGGTATCCGCGTACCTGGATAGGATGTTAGTCAGAGAAGCCGACATAGACTTCTTAGAATGTCCAACGTTCCACTGGCTAGGCTACTCGGACCACAAACTCGTTTGTGCCCGGGTCGTATTAGACTTTAGGCCTAGGTTGGCTGGGTTGTGGAAGTTCAATCAGTCCTTATTGGACAGACGAGACTTTTCGCTGACCAGCCGACAAAAACTAGTTCAGCGAAAATTGTTAGACGAGTCATTGGGAGTAGGTGGTGGAACAACCTTAAGGACACCATTAGGTCTTTCGCCACCAAATACTGTTAATGACTCAACCTAGAATAAGGCTGCCAGAGGCAAAGACACTTAGTGCTAATTTCACCCAGGCAGAGGCTGGAGGGTCCCTAGAGATAGCCTTGGCCAAGGAGGCCTGGAGCGTTCATTAGTTGGGCGCGCTACATGGGTCAGGTAATTAAGGGCTAAGTTAAGCAAGATATTTGACGCAGACATGGGCGCAGAACTGCATAAGGGAAGAAATTCGCCAGGCCGGCAATGGACCCATTCGAGAGGTACGGCCAGAGGACATCTCCTAAGGTCCGCAACGACATGTGCAGGAGGCGTTCCAGCAGCATTTCCGAACACCGATTTACCAAGGAGCCCGGACTCCGTGACGAGGAGTTTCGCAGCTATTTGGCTGACTTTCCTCGGCTTTTGCCATTGAAGCGGCTAGCTGCGAAGTGGGACGATGGAGGACGAAATCTACGTGGCTTTGAAGAAGGTCGGTAGGCAAGTCGCCAGGCTTGGATGGTTTGCCCTATGAAATGTACTTGAGGATATCGCACCTTTTTGTCCCGTTTTTGGCCGCGGTCGTGTTCAACCACTGGTTTCGGCAGGGGTCCATCCCCGGTCGGATCACCAGGGCGGATCACGCTGTTGAGAAAAGGCAAGAAGGTTAACCAGATGATTACAGGCCCGCAACTCTGCTAAACACAGAGTTAAAGAATGGTTGATCCTGACGAATCGCTTGCAGCTAGTTGCCGAGTCTCTGTTGGGACCGGATCGACTTGTTCTGTGAAGGGATGAACAATTCAGAGCAACCTGCACTTGATTCGCACGATCGTGAGGGTGAAGACGACGATGAGGCCGCGCTGATCAATTTGGATCAGTCCAAGGCATTTGATAGGATTGACCATGGCTACCTGGTTGCCGTCCTGCAGGCCGCCGGATTCAAACCCGACTTCAGCCGCTGGATTAGCTCTCTCTGTATCGCTCCCAAGGCTGTGGTACAGGTGAACGGGAATGGGCGCTTGCGTTGCTCCAGGTCGGTCCGACAGGGTTGTCCACTGTCTTCTCTCTCCTCTTTACGTCCTGGCGTTGAGCCCTCCTTCGCCGGCTAAGGGACGAGACGGCAGTCCGGTCCTACGTGGAATCGCAGTCCCTGGCGGAGCTCGAGCCAGGGTTTCCGCGTACGCCGATGACGTAACGACCTTTGTGTCCTCCCCGCAGGGAGACATAGAGGCGGTACAGCAGGCGCTTGTACGGTACGAGAAGGTGACAGGGGCCAGAATTAACTTGCGACAAGTCTTCCGGCTTGCGGTTAGGCGCTTGGAAGGGTAAGCTCTCCGGGGCCCTTCGACTGGACGACGGCTATCAAGCTCCTCGGAGTTTGGTTCGGTCCGGACTTACAGTTGGAGAAAACTGGTCTGGTCAAGGTAAATAACAGGCGCGTCGGTCAAGGTTTGGCGTCGACGGGTCTCTCCGTAAAGGCTTGGCGTAGTGCATACATACCTCTTTCTCCTAGATCCTTTACCGGTTGCCGTACTTTGTGACGATCATGAGAAGGCGCTCGAGCGTTTGCTATTCTCCTGCCTCCAGGACGCAAACACATGGTCGACAAAGGAGTCTGTTGCCTCCGTCCGTGTCAAGGGGGTCTGGGGATGCCACACTTCTGAGGAGCCACGTGTGCTCGCTTCGAGGTTGGCATTTCTCAGGCGCGCGTTGGAGGAAGATCGGTTGCTTGCGGGGGTAGTGAGGACATGTTCCCTTGCCTTACCATCGCTCCCCCGACCCTATGGCTGACCGTCAGGCCTTGGGTGCGACCGAAATTCCTGCTCGAATGTCTGGCGGCCTTACAGGCCATTCCACGGTCCAGTGACCTTTCACAGCCTAGGAAACTCTTCTATCGGGGATTAGTGGAGGTGCCGAAGGATAAACTGTGGAGTAAGCTCTCGGCATTACCGGAGAGTGGAGTACCGCTCTCATTGGTCTTGGGCGCCAGGTGATTGGCTCAGCAACTCTGAGTTTTCTTCGACCTGGCGATTGCTCTGGAATGGGTTGTCGCTCAATGACAAGCGTTTCAATGGGCCTGGCGGATTTGAAAGCAGATTGTGAACGTTGCAACCTTGAATTAAGGAGACGTCGGCGCACGCCTTCTTCCATTGTTCGCGCGTTCGCCCGTTGTGGGCGCGTGTCGGCGAGTTGACTGCTCGTATCTCGCCGCGGAGCTTGTGCTCATTGATCGCGCATACGCTGTGGACAATGTGTCGCCCCCGTACTCTGGTGTGGGAAGCGGATGGTGTTTCTGTCGCTACTGGCCACGGCTAGAATGGTGATTTGGATGACGCGTCTGGAGTGTCTTGCGGGAGGTCGTTCTCGGATCAGGATCTAATCCGATATTTTGAGCACCTCAGCTCAAAATGAAGATTAGAACTGAACGGAAACGGCTGCACCCGACAGACTTTAGCAAAAGTGTGGATATATGCAAAGAGCCTGGTTCGTGTGACCGGGCTAGCCTTGATTTTCTTTTTTAGTTCTGCCAAGTCACATCGGGGTGGATTCCTCTGGAACCCCTCCCGCGGTTAAGGTTAGCTTTCTTTTGTATACCTAGTTAATGTGAGTGAATGTATTTGTCCTAGCCTGTTCCCTGGCTCCATTGCTTTTGTTAAGGGATCCAATGGAGATTCCCACTATTCATTGTTATTTTGCCCTGTTTTATTCTCGGCTGGGTCAGCTCTTTATATATTCTCCAGTCCAATTTATTTTTGTACCAGCTTCTCCATTCCCTTAGAAAGGCTTGATTTTGTCTCTACAGGCAGAATACAGTGGCCTCTTTAATATGAGGGTGTGTTTGGGTCTTACTAACATTTTGTATAAATATTCATTTGAAATTGTTTTTTGTTTGGGGATTTTTGTTTCTTCATACCCCTCCCCATCATATCATCTCATGTACAAATGTTTAAAAAATCTATTTTTGTACTATAATTGTAAATAGTCACAAATTTTTATGTACAAATTTTAAAATCTATTTTTGTAAATAAATTACCTTTTATGTACATTTGGGGCGTTTTTGTAGGTCCCCGGTATGTTTTTAAAGGAGGGGATATTTTGGTGCTAGATAAAGGTCGAGTGTTGATGTGGACAAATTTTTGCGGTGAATGTGAGAAAGAATCATTGTAACGTATGTATGGGTCGAATCTGATTAGCTAGGTATAGGATATAGTAACTGAAGACCACCCAAGTTTTTCCCTCCCACCTTTCGGCCTTGCGCTAATTCATGTAAAATGGAATAAATAAACCAGCCACTTCCCACCCGGATTTTGTGTTGTTTTTGTAAGAAGCTCAAAGCGTAGCATTTGTTCCGCAGTGATATTTGCCATTGCTTTGTGTCTTGGGCAACTGTTTTCCAGCCCGAGTTTATTGCTCGGGCCAGCGTAAAAGTAGTGTTCTTCGGAACGCGAAACACCGGGAAGTTCGTGGTACGGGCTACTTGCCCAGCTAATTTCCCTGTTCGTTGAAGAGCCTTAGTGGAGTAGTTGTTCCGCAGTGATATCTGCTCGCACTTTGTCTCTTGGACAACTGATTTGCCGAGTTCATTGCTCGGGCCAGCGTAAAGTAGCGGTTTCTTCGAAAACGCGAAACACCGGAAAGAAGCTGTCCGGTGATCGAATACTTCTTGTGGCATGGCCACAGAAGGACCGGGGAAGTCGGCACTCCCACCACGGCGTTTTGCGGGAGACTGGCAACTGTGTGACGCAGACGACGACGACGTCATAGCCCGCACCATGACCGAGTGGAGAGCATGCGGCTCTGGCTCCCCCACACCAGCGGAGGCGGCGGCGGCGGCCACACTGTCAGCAGCGACCGGACCAGCAGCGGCGACTGCACCTGCAGCAGAGACCACCCCAGCAGCGGCGACTGCACCTGCAGCAGCGACCAGACCAGCAGCGGCGACTGCACCTGCAGCAGCGACCACCCCAGCAGCGGCGACTGCACCTGCAGCAGCGACCAATCCAGCAGCGGCGACTGCACCTGCAGCAGCGACCAATCCAGCAGCGGTGACTGCACCTGCAGCAGCAACCAAACGTGCAGCAGCAGCAGCAACCAAACCTGCTCCAGCGACCGGATCTGCAGCAGCGTCCAGACCGGCGGCAACTGCAGCAGCAACACCCCCACCGGCACGGACAGCAGCAGCAGCAGCAGCAGCAGCAGCACCAGCGCTTACCCTCGACCTCTGGGTGGAAAGGAGGCAAGAAGATCACGCGGAAAGACGAGGACTATTACCAGTCCATAAAAGGATTACGCGGAATACATCAGGGGACGAGTCGGTTCTCAGCCGGACCAATTGGCGCATCGCGGCGAGAGTCATCACCCTGATCACCAAGGACCTGAAGACCAAACTGATCGGCGTCCCCAGGGATACGTTCGAGGAGGGACTGCAGACACTGAAGATCAGAGCCAGGGCCAGCGAGGAGAAGCAACACCACGTGGGACGTCCTGCTCGGCTCCGCCGAAGAAGCCAAGAATCCTGATCGGCGTGGCCTCTGAGACCAAAACGCTCCAGTTCCACACGGAGTACATGGGCACGATGAAGGTGAAAATCACGCTGCACGGCGTCCCCATGGTTGCTGAAGACCACGTGGGCGCCTTCTTCGTCCAATATGGAAGGGTGGCCGAAGTCTCCTCGCTGCGGTCGAAAGCAGGATTCCTCACGGGAGACATGACCCTGCAGGTGACCCTGGACAAGGAAAACATCGCCAAAATCCCCAACATCCTCACCTGCAGGGGTCGTGCCATCTTCGTCATCGTGGAAGGCAGGAAGCCGTGCTGTTGGGTCTGTGGGTCGGCGGAGCACGTGGCAAAAGCGTGCCCAACCAAGAATCCGGCCTCAAAGGCCCAACCAGCCCAACCAGTCAAGCAGCAACCGGCGGCACAGGCGAAGATGGCGCAAACAGCACAACCCACACAGTCTCCCGTGAGCAACAAGGACGGCGAATGGCAGGTGGTGGCCAGGAAGAAAGCCAAAAAACCTTCCCGGACAATGTGCCGCCACCCGTCAAGACGCCTGCCAAGCAGACCCCGGTGGGGCTGTCGACTCCTACCAAACCTAAGGAGTCCCCGGCGAAGGCGCCGGCAAAACCAAAGAGGTATCTCCTCCCAAACAGAGGAAGGCAAGAAGTCCTTCCCCCCAGCAAATGGAAGTACAAAAAAAGGACACCCTCCCTGAAACGTGGGAGAGAGGAAGAGGCAGAGGAGCAGCACAACAACACAAAGGCCAGGAGAAGGAGCCGGAGCAACGAGAAGGAGGCCGCGAGCCGAAAAATGCAGCTCTCTACCAGTGTCTCCGGTTAAACAGACTTATGCACTAAAGGTAAGAAGTCTTCCTTCATCCCCGCAAAAGCCTCCCAGTCCCCAGTCTTTAAACTGACCCCCTGGAATCATGTACTTTAACCCCCACTCCCTCCCCTCCTCCTCTGTCCACTCCCTCTCGGGCAAAAAAGAAAAAGCCCTGCCCCAAGGGGAAGCACTCCCTAAAGTGAGTGAGGACGTTGCCTGAGTGGTCATCTCAGAGGCGAAAACTATTAAAGCCCCTGCTGAAGCTGACTGGTGGAGGCAAACCAGTTGAAGATCCTGAAACTTTTCCCCAGGCCCCAGGTGTCATCACCCTGGTGAGGAACACCGGGTGGCAACCTGAGGGTCTGGGATCACATCCAATGCAGCTTTCAAAGTAGACATTTGCAAAGTTACCATGGTTCAGCACACCACACCTGAACTCAAAAAAATGGAAAAAAATTGTTCGGGGAGGTCCCCTGTTTTACCCACCCCAGTCTCTATAGGGTAGTGAAACTAACATACCCCACGGACGTTGGCGACATTGTCCTAGACGGACGGATTACGTCCGATGTAGGAACGGGTTCCCCTAGGACAGTCCGTCGGGGTCCTATCTGCTAGGATTTGGTCTCGGGTATGTGACTAGTACTTTTGTTGCATGTTTCTGTTGTTTTTCCTTTTCAGAACTAAATCATGTCTATTAAGATAGCCATAAATGCGAATGGCCTGAGGGATCGGGGCAAGGCGTCGTTCGCTTTTTTCGTGACCTCTTGTCGTTCGGCGTGGATGTGGCCGCGATCCAAGAGACTCACTTTGTTTGCGAAGTCGACTTCCGTGTGTGCTGTCTAACGACTATGTCGTCTATTCAGCATATGGGAGCTGCATGCCAGAGGTGTTTCTTTGCTGGTCAAGCGTACCTGATGCGAGGATCGACCTTGTCCATGTCGGTGCCGAGGGCCGGCCGATCGTGGCAGATATTGCAGTGAAAAGCAAGTCGTTCCGGCTGATTGCGGTTTATGCGCCCAATGTCCAAGGTGAGCGTGTTCTTTCGGCGGTTGGAGCCCTTCATGGTGCATTCAACACGGCTAATCTTAGTTGGGGACTGGAATGCCGTCCTACCCCCAAATGGAGCAGAGGAAGGGGCGCTAGCGGCGGAGTGGTGATCGTAGCCTGGTTGATCTGATCGGCGAATTTGGTCTCGTCGATAGATACCGGGTCGATCATCCGGATGGGAGCATGTGGACGTGGACGCATAGTTGGCCTTCTACCCGGGTATCCGCGTACCTGACAGATGTTAGTCAGAGAAGCCGACATAGACCTCCTTAGAATGTCCAACGTTCCACTGGCTAGGCTACTCTCCTTGGACCACAAACTCGTTTGTGCCCGGGTCGTATTAGACTTTAGGCCTAGGTTGGCTGGTTATTGGAAGTTCAATCAGTCCTTATTGGACAGACGGGACTTCCTTTCGTGACCAGCTGACAAACCCTTAGTTCAGCGGGAATTAAATTGGGCGAGTCATTGGGAGTAGTGGTGGGTTAACCTTATGACACCATTAGGTCTTTCGCCACCAAATAGCCAGCGGCTCAACCTAGATAAGGCTGCGGAGGCAAAGACACTTAGTGCTAATTTCACCCGGGCGGAGGCTGGGTGATCCCCTAGGAGATAGCCTTAGCCAAGGAGGCCCTGAGCGTTCGACTAGCGGGCGCTACATGGGTCAGGTAATTAGGGCTAAGTTAAGCAAGATGTCTTCCGAAGCTGGGAACATAAGCAGAACGCAAGGAAGAAATTCTGCCAGGCCGGCGACCGGTACATTCGAGAGGTACGCGACCCGGAGGATGATTCCTAAGGTCCACCAACGACATGTATGAGTGGCGTTCCGGCAGCATTTCGAACACCGATTTACCAAGGAGCCCGGACTCCGTGACGAGGAGTTTCGCAGCTATTTGGCTGACTTTCCCTGCTTTTGCCGGCTGAAGCGGCTAGCTGCGAAGGGGAGATTACGGAGGACGAAATCTACGTGGCTTTGAAGAAGTTTCAGGCAAGTCGCCAGGCTTGGATGGTTTGCCCTATGAAATGTACTTGAGGATGTCGCACTCTTGTCCCGCTCTTGGCTGTCGTGTTCAACCACTGGTTTCGGCAGGGGTCCATCCTCGGTCGGATCACCAGGGGCGTGATCACGCTGCTGAGAAAAGGCAAGAAGGTTGGGAGGGAACTAGATGATTACAGGCTCCATAACTCTGCTAAACACAGAGTTAAAGATTTTGGCCAAGATCCTGACGAATCGCTTGCAGCCAGTTGCCGAGTCTCTTTTGGGACCGGATCAGACTTGTTCTGTGAAGGGACGAACAATTCAGAGCAACCTGCACTTGATTCGCACGATCGTAGAGGGTGTAGAAGACGACGATGAGGCCGCGCTGATCAATTTGGATCAGTCCAAGGCATTTGATAGGATTGACCATGGCTACCTGGCTGCTGTCCTGCAGGCCGCCGGATTCAAACCCGACTTCAGCCGCTGGATTAGCCTTCTGTATCGCTCCCCCAAGGCTGTGGTACAGGTGAACGGGAAGCTGTCGGGCGCTTTCGCGCTGTCTAGGTCGGTCCGACAGGGTTGTCCACTGTCTTCTCTCCTTTACGTCCTGGCGTTGGAGCCCCTCCTTCGCCGGCTAAGGGACGAGACGGGCAGTCCGGTCCTACGTGGAATCGCAGTCCCTGGCGGAGCTCGAGCCAGGGTTTCCGCGTACGCCGATGACGTAACGACCTTTGTGTCCTCCCGCAGAGACATAGAGGCGGTACAGCAGGCGCTTGTACGGTACGAGAAGGTGACAGGGGCCAGAATTAACTGCGACAAGTCTTCCGGCTTGCGGTTAGGCGCTTGGAAGGGTGTTTCCCTCCCGGGGCCCTTCGACTGGACGGACGGGCCGGTCAAGCTCCACGGAGTTTGGTTCGGTCCGGGACTTACAGTTGGAGAAAAACTGGCCTGAAGTACTGGCAAAAGGTTTTAAGCGTCAAGGTTTGGCGTCGACGGGGTCTCTCCGGGTTAAGTTTATGGAGTGTGCAACACATACTCCTTTTCCCATGATCCTTTACCGCCGTCAGTACTTCCCTTTTGTGACGATCATGAGAAGGCGCTCGAGCCGCTTGCTATTCTCCTGCCCGAGAGAGGACGCAAACACATGGTCGACAAAGGAGTCTGTTGCCTCCGTCCGTGTCAAGGGGTCTGGGGATGCCACACTTGGAGGAGCCACGTGCTCGCTTCGAGGTTGCAGATTTCTCAGGCGCGCGTTGGAGGAAGATCGGTTGCTTGCGGGGGGTAGTGAGGGACATGTTCCTTTGCCTTACCATCATTCTCTGACCCTATGGCTGACCGTCAGGCCTTGGGTGCGACCGAAATTCCTGCTCGACTGTCTGGCGGCCTTACAGGCCATTCCACGGTCCAGTGACCTTTCACAGCCTAGGGAAACTCTTCATCGGGGATTAGTGGAGGGTGCTTTGGGATAAACTGTGAGGCAGCCTGCATGCTCGAGAGGAGTACCGCTCCCGCTGGTCTTGGGCGCCAGGTGCGGATTGGCTCAGCAACTCTGAGTTTTCTGGACCTGGCGATTGGCTCGGAATGGGTTGTCGCTCAATGACAAGCGTTTTCAATGGCCCGCGGATTTGCCAGATTGTAACGTTGCAACCTTGGAATTAAGGAGACGTCGGCGCACGCCTTCTTCCATTGTTCGCGCGTTCGCCCGTTGTGGGCGCGTGTCGGCGAGTTGACTGCCTGCATCTCGCCGCGGGAGCTTGTGCTCATTGATCTACGCTGTGGACAATGTGTCGCCCCCACTTCTGGTGTGAAGCGGATGGTGTTTCTGTCGCTACTGGCTTCGGCTTGCCAGAATGGTGATTTGGATGACGCGTCTGGAGTGAAGTCTTGCGGGGAGGTCGCTGGATCAGGATTCATCCGATATTTTGAGCACCAGCTCAAAATGAAGATTAGAACTGGAACGGAAACGGTTGCACCCGACAGACTTTAGCAAAAGGTGGATATAAGTGCAGCGAGCCCTGGTTCGTGTGACCGGGGCTACCTTGATTTTCTTTTAGTTCTGCCAAGTCACATCGGGGTGGATTCCTCTGGAACCCTCCGCGGTTAAGGTTAGCTTTCTTTGTATACCCAGTTAATGTGAGTGAATGTATTTGTCCTAGCCTGTTCCCGGCTCCATTGCTTTGTTAAGTGATCCAGTTCGAGATTCCATCGACCAGCCGTGCTGTTATTTTGCCCCGTTTTATTCTCGGCTGGGTCAGCCTTATATATTCTCCATTCAATTTATTTTTGTACCCAGCTTCTCCATTCTCTTAGAAAGAGAGCGGCTTGATTTTGTCTCTACAGGCAGAATACAGTGGCCTCTTTAATTACGAGGGTGTGTTTGGGTCTTACTAACATTTTGTATAAATATTCATTTGAAATTGTTTTTTGTTTTGGGGATTTTGTTTCTTCATAATTCTCTCCCCATCATATCATCTCATGTACAAATGTTTAAAATCTATTTTTTGTACTATAATTGTAAATAGTCACAAATTTTTATGTACAAATTTTAAAATCTATTTTTGTAAATAATCACTCAATTTTTATGTACATTTGGGGGCGTTTTTGTAGGTCCCTGGTATGTTTTTTGCGATATTTTGGTGCTAGATAAGTACGAGTGTTGATGGACAAATTTTATGGTGAATGAGAATCATTGTAACGTATGTATGGGTCGTGAATCTGATTAGCTAGGTATAGGATATAGTAACTGAAGACCACCCCAAGTTTTTCCCCCTCCCACCTTTCGGCCTTGTGCCATAATTCATGTAAAAATGAATAAATAAACCAGCCACTTCCCACCCGGGATTTTGTGTTGTTTTTGTAAGAAGCTCAAAGCGCATTTGTTCCGCAGTGATATTTGCCATTGCTTTGTGTCTTCACAATCATGCTTCCAGCCCAGAGTTTATTGCTCGGCCAGCGTAAAAGTAGTGTTCTTCGGAATTGAACACCGGGAAGCAGTTGTCCACCTCGCATGCATGCATGGCCACGGCCTAGCCACTTCTCCCTGTTCGTTGGAAGAGCCTATAGTGGGCAGTTGTTCCGCAGTGATATCTGCTCGCACTTTGTCTCTTGGACAACTGGATTTCCAGCCCGAAAGCCCATTGCTCGGGCCAGCGTAAAGTAGCGGTTTTCGAAAGCAAACGCGAAACACCGGAAAGAAGTTGTCCGGTGATCGTCACTTGTGGCATGGCTACAGAAGGACCGGGGAAGTCGGCACTCCCACCACGGCGTCGGTGGGAGATCACAACTGTGTGACGCAGACGACGACGACGTCATAGCCCGCACCATGACCGGAGTGGGAGAGCATGCTGTTCGGCTCCCCCACACCAGCGGAGGCGGCGGCGGCGGCCACACTGTCAGCAGCGACCAGACCAGCAGCGGCGACTGCACCTTGCAGCAGAGACCACCCCAGCAGCGGCGGCGACTGCACCTGCAGCAGCGACCACCCCAGCAGCGGCGACTGCACCTGCAGCAGCGACCAATCCAGCAGCGGCGCGACTGCACCTGCAGCAGCGACCAATCCAGCAGCGGCGACTGCACCGGCACCAGCAATCCGGGAACGCAGCAGCAGCAGCAACCAAACCTGCTCCAGCGACTGGATCTGCAGCAGCGTCCAGACCGGCGGCAACTGCAGCAACAACACCCCCACCGGCACGGACAGCAGCAGCAGCAGCAGCAGCACCAGCGTCCCCCACCTCTCTCGACCCCCGGTGGAAAATAGCAAGAAGATCACGCGTAAGGACGAGGACTATTACCAGTCCATCCAAAAGGATTACGCGACTGCTATCAGGACGGAGCTCGTCTCGAAGCCGGACCACTTGGCGCAGATCGAGGCGAGGGTCATCACCCCGATCACCAAGGACCTGAAGACCAAGAAACTGATCGGCGTCCCCAGGGATACGTTCGAGGAGGGACTGCAGACACTGAAGATCGCACAGGGCCGTAGCGAGGAGAAGCATCACCCACGTGGGACGTCCCAAGCTGGCTCCGCCGATGAAGCCAACTTAATCGGCGTGGTTCTGGAAACCAAAACGCTCCAGTTCCACACGGAGTACATGGGCACGAAGAAGGTGAAAATCACGCTGCACGGCGTCCAAGGACATTGATGAAGATCACGTCGGCGCCTTCTTCGTGCACATGGAAGGGTGTTTGTCTCTCGCTGTCGAAAGCAGGATTCTCACGGAGACATGACCCTGCAGGTGACCCTGGACAAGAAACATCGCCAAATCCCCAACATCCTCACCCGCAGGGTCGTGGCCATCTTCGTCATCGGAAGGCAGGAAAGCCGTGCTGCTGGGTCTGCGGCCGGCGGAGCACGTGGCAAAAGCGTGCCCAACCAAGAATCCGGCCCCAAAGGGCCCAACCAGCCCAACCAGTCAAGCAGCAACCGGCGGCACAGGCGAAGGATGGCGCAAAACAAGCACAACCCAACAGTTCCTCAGGAGCAACAAAGACGGCGAATGGCAGGTGGTGGCCAGGAAGAAACCTAAAAAACCTTCCCCGGACAATGTGCCGCCACCTGTCAAGACGCCCGCCAAGCAGACCCCGGTGGGGCTGTCGACTCCTACCAAACCTAAGGAGTCCCCGGCGAAGGCGCCGGCAAAACCGGGGGTGTCTCCTCCCAAACAGAGGAAGGCAAGAAGTCGCTTCCCCCCAGCAAATGGAGAGTACAAAGGACACCCTCCCTGAAACGTGGGGAGAGAGAGGCAGAGGGCAGCACAACAACACAAAGGCCAGGAGAAGGAGCCGGAGCAACGAAAAGAGGCCGCAGGCAAAATGGCTCTACAGTGTCTCCCGGTTAAACAGACTTGTACTAAAGGTAAGAGGTGGCCTTCATCCCCGCAAAAGCCTCCCCAGTCCCCAGTCTTCTGACTGACCCCCCTGAAATCTTGTGCTTTAACCCCACTCCCTCCCCTCCTCCTCTGTCCATCCCTCTCGGGCAAAAAAGAAAAAAGCCCTGCCCCAAGGGGAAGCACTCCTTAAAGTGAGTGAGGACGTTGCCCCTCCCCGGTGGTCATCTCAGAGGGCGAAAACTATTAAAGCCCCTGCTGAAGCTGACTTCAGTGGAGGGCAAACCAGTTGAAGATCCTAAGGGAAACTTTCCCCAGGCCCCAGGTGTCATCACCCTGGTGAGGGACACCGGTGACAGCCTGAGGGTCTGGGATCACATCCACGAAGCAAAGAGACATTTGCAAAAGTTACCATGGTTCAGCACAACACCTGAACTCAAAAAAATGGAAAAAAATTGTTCGGGGAGGTCCTGTTTTACTCCACCCCGGTCTCTCTATGGGGTAGTGAAACTAACGCATACCCCACGGACATTTGTTGTCCTAGACGGACGGATGCGGTCTCCCGATGTGGGAACGGGTTCCCTAGGACAGTCCGTCGGGGGTCCTATCTGTAAAGTTTCCGTCCCGTGTGTGACTAATGCTCTTGTTGCATGTTTTGACATTTTTGTTTCCTTTTCAGAACTAAATCATGTCTATTAAGATAGCCAGCTTAAATGCGAATGGCCTGAGGGATCGGGGTAAGGCGGCTCGCCTGCTTCGTGACCTCTTGTCGTTCGGCGTGGATGTGGCCGCGATCCAAGAGACTCGCTTTGTTTGCGAAGTCGACTCTGTTGTGCTGTCTAACGACTATGCTCGTCTATTCAGCATATGGGAGCCGGCATGCCAGAGGTGTTTCTTTGCTGGTCAGAGAGCATGCCCTGGATGCGAGGATCGACCTTGTCCATGTCGGTGCCGAGGGCCGGCTGATCGTGGCAGATATTGCAGTGAAAAGCAAGTCGTTCCGGCTAGTTGCGGTTTATGCGCCCAATGTCTGGGTGAGCGTGTCTCTTTCTTCTTTCGGCTGTTGGAGCCCTTCATGGTGCATTTCAACACGGCTAATCTTAGTTGGGGACTGGAATACCGTGCTAACCCCCAAATGGGATAGAGGAAGGGGCGCTAGCGGGTTGGGTGGTGAATCGCAGCCTGGTTGATCTGATCGGCGAATTTGGTCTCGTCGATAGATACCGGGTCGATCATCCGGATGGGAGCATGTGGACGTGGACGCATAGTTGGCCTTCACCGGGTATCCGCGTACCTGGATAGGATGTTAGTCAGAGAAGCCGACATAGACTTCTTAGAATGTCCAACGTTCCACTGGTTGGGCTACTCCGGACCACAAACTCGTTTGTGCCGGAGTGGTGTTAGACTTTAGGCTAGGTTGGCTGGTTATTGGAAGTTCAATCAGTCCCCTTATTGGACAGGCAGGACTTTCGTGACCAGCTGACAAAACTAGTTCAGCGGGAATTAACTGGGCGAGTCATTGGGAGTAGGTGGTGGGTTAACCTTGAGACACCATTAGGTCTTTCGCCACCAAATATAGCCAGCGGCTCAACCTGAACAAGGCTGCGGAAGCAAAGACACTTGAGTGCTAATTTCACCCGAGCGGAGGCTGGAGGGATCTAGAGATGGCCTTGGCCAAGGAGGCCCTGGAGCGTTCGACTAGCGGGCGCTACATGGGTCGGGTAATTAGGGCGCTAAGTTAAGCAAGATGTCTTCCGAAGCTGTGAACATGGGCGCAGAACTGCGCAAGGAAGAAATTCGCCAGGCCGGCGACCGGTACATTCGAGGTACGCGACCCGGAGGGACATCTCTATAAGGCCACCAACGACATGTGCTGGGCGTTCCAGCAGCATTTCGAACACCGATTTACCAAAGGCGGACTCGTGACGAGGAGTTTCGCAGCTATTTGGCTGGCTTGCCGGCACGCGGCCTGAAGCGGCTAGCTGCGAAGGGGAGATGGAGGACGAAATGCGTGGCTTTGAAGAAGGTCGGCAGAGGCAAGTCGCCAGGCTTGGATGGTTTGCCCTATGAAATGTGCTTGAGGATGTAACACCTTTTTGTCCCGCTCTTGGCTGTCGTGTTCAACCACTGGTTTCGGCAGGGGTCCATCCCCGGTCGGATCACCAGGGGCGTGATCACGCTGTTGAGAAAAGGCGAAGGTTGGAGGAACTAGACGATTACAGGCCCATAACTCTGCTAAACACAGAGTTAAAGATTTTAGCCAAGATCCTGACGAATCGCTTGCAGCTAGTTGCCGAGTCTCTGTTGGGACAGGACTCGAACTTGTTCTGTGAAGGACGAACAGTCGACTTCTTGATTCGCACGATCGTGGGGTGTAGAAGACGACGATGAGGCCGCGCTGATCAGTTTCCCCGGATCGAGTCCAAGGCATTTGATGAGATTGACCATGGCTACCTGGCTGCTGTCCTGCAGGCCTTGGTTCAAGCAAACTGACGCTGGTTCGCCTTCTGTATCGCTCCCCGGGCTGTGGGTACAGGTGAACAGGAAGCTGTCGGGCGCTTTCGCCTGTCTGGAGTCGGTCAAACAGGGTTATCCTGTCTTCTCTCCTTTACGTCCTGGCAGGGCATGGAGCCCCTCCTTCGCCGGCTAAGGACGAGACGAGCGGTCCGGTCCTACGTGGAATCGCAGTCCCTGGCGAACTCGAACCGGGTTTCCGCGTACGCCGATGACGTAACGACCTTTGTGTCCTCCCATAAGGACATAGGCAGTACAGCAGGCGCTTGTACAAGTACGAGAAGGTGACAGAACCCAGAATTAACTGCGACAAGTCTTCCGGCTTGCGGTTAGGCGCCCGGAAGGTGTTTCCCTCACGGGGCCCTTCGACTGGACGGACGGGCCGGTCAAACTCCTCGAGTTTGGTTCGGTCCGGACTTACGGTTGGAGAAAAACGTGGTCTGAAAGTACTGGCAAAGGTCGGCGTGGTCAAGGTTTGGCGTCGACGGGGTCTCTCCGTGAAGGGCTTGGCGGAGGTGTGCAACACATACCTCTTTCCCATGATCGCTTGCCGGCTGTCAGTACTTCCCCTTTGTGACGATCATGAGAAGGCGCTCGACGTTTGCTATTCTCCCGCCTGTGGAGAGGACGCAAACACGCGGTGTTAAAGAGTCTGTTGCCTCCGTCCGTGTCAAGGGGGTCTGGGGATGCCACACTTGAGGAGCCGTGCTCGCTTCGAGGTTGGCATTTCTCAGGCGCGCGTTGAGAGGAAGATCGGTTGCTTGCGGGGGTAGTAGGAGACGTGTTCCCTTGCCTTACCATCATCCCCCGACCCCTATGGCTGACCGTCGGGCCTTGGGTGCGACCGAGAAGTGCTCCGGATGTCTGGCGGCCTTACAGGCCATTCCACGGTCCAGTGACCTTTCACAGCCTAGGAAACTCTTCTATCAGGGATTAGTGGAGGGTGCCGGTAGAGGATAAGCTGTAGAATGGCTCGGCATGTCGAGAGTGGAGTACCGCTCTCCGGTGGTCTTGGGCGTAGTTACGGATTGGCTCAGCAACTCTGAGTTTTCTCTGACCTGGCGATTGGCTCCAGAATAGTTTGTCGCTCAATGACAAGCGTTTCGCAATGAACCTGTTGGATTTGCAGATTGTGAACAGTACCTTGGATGAGGAGACATCGGCGCACATAACTATTACATTATTCGCGCGTTCGCCCGTTGTGGGCGCGTGTCGGCGAGTTGACTGCTCGTGTCTCGCCGCCGGGAGCTTATGCTCACGTTGATCGCGCATACGCTGTGGACAATGTGTCGCCGTACTCTGGTGTGAAGCGGATGGTGTTTCTGTCACTACTGGCCGGCTAGAATGGTGATTGGATGAAAGGCGTCTGGAGAAGTCTTGCGGGGAGGTCGTCTTTCGGATCAGGATCTAATCGATATTTTGAGCACCAGCTCAAAACTGATTGAAACGAACGGAAACAACTTACCTGGCTGAACACAACAAAAAAATCAGATATATGCAGCGAGCCTGGTTCGTGTGACCGAGGCTAGCCTTGATTTTCTTTTTTAGTTCTTAAGTGCATCGGGGTGGATTCCTCTGGAACCCCTCCCGCGGTTAAAGGTTAGCTTTCTTTTGTATGCCTAGTTAATGTGGTGGAATGTATTTGTCCTAGCCTGTTCCCGGCTCCATTGCTTTTGTTGCTTGATCCCAGTTCCAGGGTTACACTGACCATTGTTATTTTGCCCCGTTTTATTCTCGGCTGGGTCCAGCCTTATGTCAGCTCTCCGGTCAATTTATTTTTGTGCCGGCCTCATTCCTTAGAAAAGGCGACATGATTTTGTCTCTACAGGCCGGCAGAATACAGTGGCCTCTTTAATTACGAGGGTGTGTTTGAATTGTACTAACATTTTGTATAAATATTCATTTGAAAATGTTTTTGTTTTGGGAGATTTTTTGTTTCTTCATACCCCTCCCCATCATATCATCTCATGTACAAATGTTCAAATCTATTTTTGTACTATAATTGTAAATAGTCACAAATTTTTATGTACGAATTTTAAAAACTATTTTTAAATAATCACAAATTTTTATGTACATTTGGGGCGTTTTTGTAGGTCCCCGGTATGTTTTTGCGATATTTTGGTGCTAGATAAGTACGAGTACACGGACAACGGCGGTGAATGAGAATCATTGTAACGTATGTATGGGTCGTGGAATCCGATTAGCTAGGTATAGGATATAGTAACCGAAGACCACCCCAAGTTTTGTTCCCCTCCCACCTTTCGGCCTTGTGCCATAATTCATGTAAAAATGAATAAATAAAACCAGCCACTTCCCACCCGGGATTTTGTGTTGTTTTTGTATAAGAAGCTCAAAGCGTAGCATTTGTTCCGCAGTGATATTTGCCATTGCTTTGTGTCTTGGGCAATTGTTTTCCAGCCCGAGTTTATTGCTCGGGCCAGCGTAAAAGTAGTGTTCTTCGGAACGCGAAACACCGGGAAGCAGTTGTCCACCTCGTACAGCAGCTACTACCTTCCAGCTCAGCCTCCCCGTTCTTCGTTGGAAGAGCCTAGTGGAGTGCTGTTCCGCAGTGATATTCGCTCGCACTTTGTCTCTTGGACAATTGATTTCCAGCCCGGAGTTCATTGCTCGGGCCAGCGCAAAGGCAGCGGTTTCTTCGAAAACGCGAAACACCGGAAAGAAGTTGTCCGGTGATCGGTCACTTTGTGTACGGCTGCAGAAGGACCGGGGGGAAGTCGGCACTCCCACCACGGCGTCGGTGGGGAGACTGGCAACTGTGTGACGCAGACGACGACGACGTCATAGCCCGCACCATGACCGAGTGGGGAGAGCATGCTGTTCGGCTCCCCCACACCAGCGGAGGAGGCGCGGCGGCCACACCGTCAGCAGCGACCAGACCAGCAGCGGCGACTGCACCCGGCAGCAGAGACCACCCCCAGCAGCGGCGACTGCACCTGCAGCAGCGACCAGACCAGCAGCGGCGACTGCACCTGCAGCAGCGACTCACCCCAGCAGCGGCGACTGCACCTGCAGCAGCGACCAATCCAGCAGCGGCGGACGCACCTGCAGCAGCGACCAATCCAGCAGCGGCGACTGCAGCAGCAACCAAACGTGCAGCAGCAGCAGCAACCAAACCTGCTCCAGCGACCGGATCTGCAGCAGCGTCCAGACCGGCGGCAACTGCAGCAACAACACCCCCACCGGCACGGACAGCAGCAGCAGCAGCAGCAGCAGCAGCACCAGCGTCCCCCTTACCTTCGACCTCCGGCTGGAAGGAGGCAAGAAGATGACGCGTAAGGACGAGGCCATTACCAGTCCATCCAAAAGGATTACGCGGAATACATCAGGGGGACGGAGCTCGGCTGGACCAATTGGCGCAGATCGAGGCGAGAGTCATCACCCTGATCACCAAGGACTCGAAGACCAAAAAACTGATCGGCGTCCCCAGGGATACGTTCGAGGAGGGACTGCAGACACTGAAGATCAGAGCCAGGGCCGTAGCGAGGAGAAGCAACACCACGGACGTCCTGCTGGCTCCGCCGAAGAAGCCAAGAACTTGATCGGCGTGGTTCTGAGACCAAAACGCTCCAGTTCCACACGGAGTACATGGGCACGAAGAAGGTGAAAATCACGCTGCACGGCGTCCCCATGGACATTGCTGAGGACCACGTGGGCGCCTCCTTCGTCCAATATGGAAGGTGGCCGAAGTCTCCTCGCTGCGGTCGAAAGCAGGATTCCTCACGGGAGACATGACCCTGCAGGTGACCCTGGACAAGGAAAACATCGCCAAAATCCCCAACATCCTCACCTGCAGGGGTCGTGCCATCTTCGTCATCGTGGAAGGCAGGAAGCCGTGCTGTTGGGTCTGCGGGTCGGCGGAGCACGTGGCAAAAGCGTGCCCAACCAAGAATCCGGCCCTCAAGGCCCAACCAGCCCAACCAGTCAAGCAGCAACTTACAGTAACAGGCGAAGGATGTGCGCAAAACAAGCACAACCCACACAGTCTCCCGTGAGCAACAAAGACGGCGAATGGCAGGTGGTGGCCAGGAAGAAAGCCAAAAAACCTTCCCCGGACAATGTGCTGCCACCTGTCAAGACGCCTGCCAAGCAGACCCCGGTGGGGCTGTCGACTCCTACCAAACCTTATGAGTCCCCCGGCGAAGGCGCCGGCAAAACCAAAGGAGGTGTCTCCTCCCAAACAGAGGAAGGGAGTTGTCCTTCCCCCCAACAAATGGAAGTACAAAGGACACCCTCCTGAAACGTGGAGAGAGGAAGAGGCAGAGGAGCGACACAACACAAAGGCCAGGAGAAGGAGCAGGAGCAACGAAAGGAGGCCGCGAGCCGAAAAATGCAGCTCTCTACCGGTGTCTCCTGCTAGACAGACTTACGCACTAAAGGTAAGAAGTCTTCCTTCATCCCCGCAAAAAGCCTCCCAGTCCCCAGCTCCTTTAAACTGACCCCCCTGAAATCATGTACTTTAACCCCCACTCCCTCCCCTCCTCCTCTGTCCACTCCCTCTCGGGCAAAAAAAAGAAAAAAGCCCTGCCCCAAGGGGAAGCACTCCTTAAAGTGAGTGAGGACGTTGCCTCTGAGTGGTCATCTCAGAGGCGAAAAACTATTAAAGCCCCTGCTGAAGCTAACTTCAGTGGAGTGGGGGGGGGGGGGGGGGGGGGGGGGGGGGGGGATTGAGATCTAAACTTTCCCCAGGCCCCAGGTGTCTCCACCCTGGTGAGGAACACCGGTGGCAACCCTGAGGAATGGGATCCCATCCACGAAGCAAAGAGACATTTTGCAA
This sequence comes from Ascarosepion bandense, assembly GCA_037127315.1. Classification (NCBI taxonomy): domain Eukaryota; kingdom Metazoa; phylum Mollusca; class Cephalopoda; order Sepiida; family Sepiidae; genus Ascarosepion; species Ascarosepion bandense. The sequence continues at coordinate 10,085 of JBBBDQ010027033.1, read as the reverse complement.
AAGTTACCATGGTTCAGCACAACACACCTGAACTCAAAAAAATGGAAAAAAATTGTTCAGGAGGGTCCCCTGTTTTACTCCACCCCAGTCTCTATAGGGTAGTGAAATAACATGCCCACGGACGTTGGCGGCATTGTCCTAGACGGACGGATTACGTCCGATGTAGGAACGGGTTCCTAGGACAGTCCGTCAGAGGTCCTATCTGCTAGGATTTCCGTCCCGTATGTGACTAGTATTTTTGTTGCATGTTTTTTGTTGTTTTCCTTTTCAGAACTAAATCATGTCTATTAAGATAGCCAGCTTAAATGCAGATAGCCTGAGGGATCAGGGTAAGGCGGCTCGCCTGCTTCGTGACCTCTTGTCGTTCGGCGTGGATGTGGCCGCGATCAAGAGACTCACTTTTGTTTGCGAAGTCGACTCGTGTGTGCTGTCTAACGACTATGTCGTCTATTCAGCATATGGGAGCCGGCATGCCAGAGGTGTTTCTTTGCTGGTCAAGCGTACCCTGGATGCGAGGATCGACCTTGTCCATGTCGGTGCCGAGGCCGGCTGATCGTGGCAGATATTGCAGTGAAAAGCAAGTCGTTTCCCGGCTGATTGCGGTTTATGCGCCCAATGTCCCAGGTGAGCGTGTCTCTTTCTTTCGGCTGTTGGAGCCCTTCATGGTGCATTCAACACGGCTAATCTTAGTTGGGGACTGGAATGCCGTCCTAACCCCCAAATGGGATAGAGGAAGGGCATGGCGAGTGGAGTGGTGATCGTAGCCTGGTTGATCTGATCGGCGAATTTGGTCTCGTCGATAGATACCGGGTCGATCATCCGGATAGAGAGCATGTGGACGTGGACGCATAGTTGACTTAACCTACCCGGGTATCCGCGTGCCTGGATAGGATGTTAGTCAGAGAAGCCGACATAGACTTCTTGAATGTCCAACGTTCCACTGGTTAGGCTACTCGGACCACAAACTCGTTTTGTGCCCGGGTGGTGGTAGACTTTGAGCTGGGTTGGCTGGATTTATTGGGATTCCGTCAGTCCTTATTGGACAGGCGGGACTTTCGTGACCAGCTGACAAAACTAGTTCAGCGGGAATTAACTGGGCGAGTCATTGGGAGTAGGTGGTGGGTTAACCTTAAAGGACACCCATTAGGTCTTTTGCCACCAAATATAGCCAGCGGCTCAGCCTAGATAAGGCTGCGGAGGCAAAGACGCTTGGTGCTAATTTCGCCCGGGCGGAGGCTGGTGGGGATCCCCTAGAGATAGCCTTAGCCAGGGAGGCCCTGGAGCGTTCGACTAGCGGGCGCGCTACATGGGTCAGGTAATTAGGGCTAAGTTAAGCAAGATGTCTTCCGAAGCTGTGAACATGGGCGCAGAACTGCGCAAGGAAGAAATTCGCCAGGCCGGCGACCGGTACATTCGAGAGGTACACGCGACCCGGAGGGACATCTCTAAGGTCCGCAACGACATGTGCGAGGCGTTCCGGCAGCATTTCGAACACCGGTTATCAAGGAGCCTGGACTCGTGACGAGGAGTTTCGCAGCTATTTGGCTGACTTTCCCGGCTTTTGCCGGCTGGAAGCGGCTAGCTGCGAAGGGGAGATTACGGAGGACGAAATCTACGTGGCAGAGAAGGTCGGCAGAGGCAAGTCGCCAGGCTTGGATGGTTTGCCCTATGAAATGTACTTGAGGATGTCGCACCTTTTTGTCCCGCTCTTGGCTGTCGTGTTCAACCACTGGTTTCGGCAGGGGTCCATCCCCGGTCGGATCACCAGGGCGTGATCACGCTGTTGAAAAAGAGCAAGAAGGTTGGAGGAGGGAACTAGATGATTACAGGCCCATAACTCTGCTAAGCACAGAGTTAAAGATTCTGGCCAAGATCCTGACGAATCGCTTGCAGCTAGTTGCCGAGTCTCTGTTGGGACCGGATCAGACTTGTTCTGTGAAGGGACGAACAATTCAGAGCAACACACACTTGATTCGCACGATCGTAGAGGGTGTAGAAGACGACGATGAAGCCGCGCTGATCAATTTGGATCAGTCCAAGGCATTTGATAGGATTGACCATGGCTACCTGGCTGCTGTCCTGCAGGCCGCCGGATTCAAACCCGACTTCAGCCGCTGGATTAGCCTTCGCCATCGCTCCCCCAAGGCTGTGGTACAGGTGAACGGGGAAGCTGTCGGGCGCTTTCGCGCTGTCTAGGTCGGTCCGACAGGGTTGTCCACTGTCTTCTCTCCTTTACGTCCTGGCGTTGGAGCCCCTCCTTCTGCGGCTAAGGAACGAGACGGGCAGTCCGGTCCTACGTGGAATCGCAGTCCCTGGCGGAGCTCGAGCCAGGGTTCCGCGTACGCCGATGACGTAACGACCTTTGTGTCCTCCCGCAGGGACATAGAGGCGGTACAGCAGGCGCTTGTACGGTACGAGAGAAGGTGACAGCGGGAGCCAGAATTAACTGCGACAAGTCTTCCGGCTTGCGGTTAGGCGCTTGGAAGGGTGTTTCCCTCCCGGGGCCCTTCGACTGGACGGACGGGCCGGTCAAACTCCTCGGAGTTTGGTTCGGTCCGGACTTGCAGTTGGAGAAAAACTGGTCTGAAGTACTGGCAAAGGTCAGCGCGTCCGGTCAAGGTTTGGCGTCGACAGGGTCTCTCCGTGAAGGGCTTGGCGGAGGTGTGCAACACATACCTCTTTCCCATGATCCTTTACCGGCTGTCAGTACTTCCTTTGTGACGATCATGAGAAGGCGCTCGAGCGTTTGCTATTCTCCTGCCTCTGGAGAGGACGCAAACACATGGTCGACAAAGGAGTCTGTTGCCTCCGTCCGTGTCAAGGGGGTCTGGGGATGCCACACTTGAGGAGCCACGTGCTCGCTTCGAGGTTGGCATTTCTCAGGCGCGCGTTGGAGGAAGATCGGTTGCTTGCGGGGGTAGTGAGGGACATGTTCCCTTGCCTTACCATCGCTCCCCCGACCCTATGGCTGACCGTCAGGCCTTGGGTGCGACCGAAATTCCTGCTCGAATGTCTGGCGGCCTTACAGGCCATTCCACGGTCCAGTGACCTTTCACAGCCTAGGAAACTCTTCTATCGGGGATTAGTGGAGGGTGCCGTGAAGGATAAGCTGTGGAGTAAGCTCGGCATGTCGAGAGTGGAGTACCGCTCTCATTGGTCTTGGGCGCCAGGCGCGGATTGGCTCAACAACTCTGAGTTCTCTCTGACCTGGCGATTGGCTCGGAATGGTTTGTCGCTCAATGACAAGCGTTTCGCAATGGGCCTGGCGGATTTGCCAGATTGTGAACGTTGCAACCTTGGAATTAAGGAGACGTCGGCGCACGCCTTCTTCCATTGTTCGCGCGTTCGCCCGTTGTGGGCGCGTGTCGGCGAGTTGACTGCTCGTATCTCGCCGCGGGAGCTTGTGCTCATTGATCGCGCATACGCTGTGGACAATGTGTCGCCCCCGTACTCTGGTGTGAAGCGGATGGTGTTTCTGTCGCTACTGGCCACGGCTAGAATGGTGATTTGGATGACGCGTCTGGAGGAAGTCTTGCGGGGAGGTCGTCTTTCGGATCAGGATCTAATCCGATATTTTGAGCACCAGCTCAAAATGAAGATTAGAACTGAACGGAAACGGCTGCACCCGACAGACTTTAGCAAAAGGTGGATATATGCAGCGAGCCTGGTTCGTGTGACCGGGGCTAGCCTTGATTTTCTTTTTTAGTTCTGCCAAGTCACATCGGGGTGGATTCCTCTGGAACCCCTCCCGCGGTTAAGTTAGCTTTCTTTTGTATACCTAGTTAATGTGAGTGAATGTATTTGTCCTAGCCTGTTCCCGGCTCCATTGCTTTTGTTATGATCCAGTTCGAGATTCCCACTGACCATTGTTATTTTGTCCCGTTTTATTCTCGGCTGGGTCAGCCTTATATATTCTCCAGTCCAATTTATTTTTGTACCCAGCTTCTCCATTCCCCTTAGAAGGAGAGCGGCTTGATTTTGTCTCTACAGGCAGAATACAGTGGCCTCTTTAATTACGAGGGTGTGTTTGGGTCTTACTAACATCTTGTATAAATATTCATTTGAAATTGTTTTTTGTTTTGGGGATTTTTGTTTCTTGATACCCCTTCCCATCACATCATCGCATGTACAAATGTTAAAATCTATTTTTGTATTATACTTGTAAATAGTCACAAATTTTTATGTACAAATTGTAAAATCTATTTTTGTAAATAATCACAAATTTTTATGTACATTTGGGGCGTTTTGTAGGTCCCCGGTATGTTTTTGCGATATTTTGGTGCTAGACAAGTATGAGTGTTGATGGACAAATTCTTATGGTGAATGAGAATCATTGTAACGTATGCATGGGTCGTGAATCTGATTAGCTAGGTATAGGACATAGTAACTGAAGACCACCCCAAGTTTTGTTCCCCCTCCCACCTTTCGGCCTTGAGCCATAATTCATGTAAAAATGAATAAATAAAACCAGCCACTTCCCACCCGGGATTTTGTGTTGTTTTTGTATAAGAAGCTCAAAGCGTAGCATTTGTTCCGCAGTGATATTTGCCATTGCTTTGTGTCTTGGGCAACTGTTTTCCAGCCCGAGTTTGTTGCTCGGGCCAGCGTAAAAGTAGTGTTCTTCGGAACGCGAAACACCGGGAAGCAGTTGTCCACCTCGTGGCATGGCCACGGCCTAGCCACTTCCCCCTGTTCGTTGGAAGAGCCTAGTGGAGTAGTTGTTCCGCAGTGATATCTGCTCGCACTTTGTCTCTTGGACAACTGATTTCCAGCCCGAGTTCATTGCTCGGGCCAGCGTAAAGTAGCGGTTTTCTTCGAAAACGCGAAACACCGGAAAGAAGTTGTCCGGTGATCGGTCACTTTTGTGGCATGGCCACAGAAGGACCGGGGGAAGTCGGCACTCCCACCACGGCGTCGGTGGGAGACTGGCAACTGTGTGACGCAGACGACGACGACGTCATAGCCCGCACCATGACCGAGTGGGAGAGCATGCTGTTCGGCTCCCCCACACCAGCGGAGGCGGCGGCGGCGGCCACACTGTCAGCAGCGACCAGACCAGCAGCGGCGACTGCACCTGCAGCAGAGACCACCCCAGCAGCGGCGACTGCACCTGCAGCAGCGACCAGACCAGCAGCGGCGACTGCACCTGCAGCAGCGATCACCCCAGCAGCGGCGACTGCACCTGCAGCAGCGACCAATCCAGCAGCGGCGACTGCACCTGCAGCAGCGACCAATCCAGCAGCGGCGACTGCAGCAGCAACCAAACGTGCAGCAGCAGCAGCAACCAAACCTGCTCCAGCGACCGGATCTGCAGCAGCGTCCAGACCGGCGGCAACTGCAGCAACAACACCCCCACCGGCACGGACAGCAGCAGCAGCAGCAGCAGCAGCAGCAGCACCAGCGTCCCCCTTACCTTCGACCTCCGGCTGGAAGGGAGGCAAGAAGATGACGCGTAAGGACGAGGACTATTACCAGTCCATCCAAAAGGATTACGCGGAATACATCAGGGGGACGGAGCTCGTCTCGAAGCCGGACCAATTGGCGCAGATCGAGGCGAGTCATCACCCTGATCACCAAGGACCTGAAGACCAAAAAACTGATCGGCGTCCCCAGGGATACGTTCGAGGAGGGACTGCAGACACTGAAGATCAGAGCCAGGGCCGTAGCGAGGAGAAGCAACACCACGTGGGACGTCCTGCTCGGCTCCGCCGAAGAAGCCAAGAACTTGATCGGCGTGGTTCTGGAGACCAAAACGCTCCAGTTCCACACGGAGTACATGGGCACGAAGAAGGTGAAAACCACGCTGCACGGCGTCCCCATGGACATTGCTGAGGACCACGTGGGCGCCTTCTTCGTCCAATATGGAAGGGTGGCCGAAGTCTCCTCGCTGCGGTCGAAAGCAGGATTCCTCACGGGAGACATGACCCTGCAGGTGACCCTGGACAAGGAAAACATCGCCAAAATCCCCAACATCCTCACCTGCAGGGGTCGTGCCATCTTCGTCATCGTGGAAGGCAGGAAGCCGTGCTGTTGGGTCTGCGGGTCGGCGGAGCACGTGGCAAAAGCGTGCCCAACCAAGAATCCGGCCCTCAAGGCCCAACCAGCCCAACCAGTCAAGCAGCAACCGGCGGCACAGGCGAAGGATGGCGCAAAACAAGCACAACCCACACAGTCTCCCGTGAGCAACAAAGACGGCGAATGGCAGGTGGTGGCCAGGAAGAAAGCCAAAAAACCTTCCCCGGACAATGTGCCGCCACCTGTCAAGACGCCTGCCAAGCAGACCCCGGTGGGGCTGTCGACTCCTACCAAACCTAAGGAGTCCCCGGCGAAGGCGCCGGCAAAACCAAAGGAGGTGTCTCCTCCCAAACAGAGGAAGGCAAGAAGTCCTTCCCCCCAACAAATGGAAGTACAAAGGACACCCTCCCTGAAACGTGGGAGAGAGGAAGAGGCAGAGGAGCGACACAGCAACACAAAGGCCAGGAGAAGGAGCAGGAGCAACGAAAGGAGGCCGCGAGCCGAAAAATGCAGCTCTCTACCGGTGTCTCCTGCTAGACAGACTTACGCACTAAAGGTAAGAAGTCTTCCTTCATCCCCGCAAAAAGCCTCCCAGTCCCCAGTCTTTAAACTGACCCCCCTGAAATCATGTACTTTAACCCCCACTCCCTCCCCTCCTCCTCTGTCCACTCCCTCTCGGGCAAAAAAGAAAAAAGCCCTGCCCCAAGGGGAAGCACTCCTTAAAGTGAGTGAGGACGTTGCTTCTGAGTGGTCATCTCAGAGGCGAAAACTATTAAAGCCCCTGCTGAAGCTAACTTCAGTGGAGGGCAAACCAGTTGAAGATCCTAGAAACTTTCCCCCAGTCTCAGGTGTCATCACCCTGGTGAGGAACACCGGTGGCAACCTGAGGGTCTGGGATCACATCCACGAAGCAAAGAGACATTTTGCAAAAGTTACCAAGTGGTCTGAACACAACACACCTGAACTCAAAAAATGAAAAAAATTGTTCGGGGAGGTCCCCGTTTTACTCCACCCCAGTCTCTAGGGTAGTGAAACTAACATACTCCCACGGACGTTGGCGGCATTGTCCTAGACGGACGGATTACGTCCGATGTAGGAACGGGTTCCCTAGGACAGTCCGTCGGGGTCCTATCTGCTAGGGATTTCGTCCCGTATGTGACTAGTATTTTTGTTGCATGTTTTTTGTTGTTTTTCCTTTTCAGAACTAAATCATGTCTATGATAGCCAGCTTAAATGCGAATGGCCTGAGTGGATCGGGGTAAGGCGGCTCGCCTGCTTCGTGACCTCTTGTCGTTGGCGTGGATGTGGCCGCGATCCAAGAGACTCACTTTGTTTGCGAAGTCGACTCGTGTAAAGCGTCTAACGACTATGTCGTCTATTCAGCATATGGGAGCCGGCAGCTAGAGGTGTTTTTGCTGGTCAAGCGTACCCTGGATGCGAGGATCGACCTTGTCCATGTCGGTGCCGAGGGCCGGCTGATCGTGGCAGATATTGCAGTGAAAAGCAAGTCGTTCCGGTTGATTGCGGTTTATGCCCAATGTCCCAGGTGAGCGTGTCTCTTTCTTTCGGCTGTTGAGCCCTTCATGGTGCATTCAACACGGCTAATCTTAGTTGGGGACTGGAATGCCGTCCTAACCCCCAAATGGGATAGAGGAAGGGGCGCTAGCGGGTGGAGTGGTGATCGTAGCCTGGTTGATCTGATCGGCGAATTTGGTCTCGTCGATAGATACCGGGTCGATCATCCGGATGGGAGCATGTGGACGTGGACGCATAGTTGGCCTTCTACCCGGGTATCCGTACCTGGATAGGATGTTAGTCAGAGAAGCCGACATAGGACTTAGAATGTCCAACGTTCCACTGGCTAGGCTACTCGACCCACAACCGTTTGTGCCCGGGTGGTGTTAGACTTTAGGCCTAGTTGGCTGGTTATTGGAAGTTCAATCAGTCCTTATTGGACAGGCGGACTTTCGTGACCAGCTGACAAAACTAGTTCAGCGGGAATTAACTGGGCGAGTCATTGGGAGTAGGTGGTGGGTTAACCTTAAGGACACCATTAGGTCTTTTGCCACCAAATATAGCCAGCGGCTCAACCTAGATAAGGCTGCGGAGGCAAAGACACTTAGTGCTAATTTCGCCCGGGCGGAGGCTGGTGGGGATCCCCAGAGATAGTCTGAGCCAGGAGGCCCTGAGCGTTCGACTAGCGGGCGCTACATGGGTCAGGTAATTAGGGGGCTAAGGTGCTACAAGATGTCTTCTCCGAAGCCAGGAATACGGCGCAGAACTGCGCAAGGAAGAAATTCGCCAGGCCGGCGACCGGTACATTCGAGAGGTACGCGACCCGGAGGGACATCTCCTAAGGTCCACCAACGACATGTGCGAGGCGTTCCGGCAGCATTTTGAACACCGATTTACCAAGGAGCCTGGACTCCGTGACGAGGAGTTTCCTTGCAGCTATTTGGCTGACTTTCCTGGCTTTTGCCGGCTGAAGCGGCTAGTTGCGAAGGGGAGATTACGGAGGACGAAATCTACGTGGCTTTGAAGAAGGTCGGCAGAGGCAAGCTCGCCAGGCTTGGATGGTTTGCCCTATGAAATGTACTTGAGGATGTCGCACCTTTTTGTCCCGCTCTTGGCTGTCGTGTTCAACCACTGGTTTCGGCAGGGGTCCATCCCGGTCGGATCACCAGGGGCGTGATCACGCTGTTGAGAAAAGGCAAGAAGGTTGAGGAACTAGATGATTATACCCATAACTCTGCTAAACACAGAGTTAAAGATTCTGGCCAAGATCCTGACGAATCGCTTGCAGCTAGTTGCCGAGTCTCTGTTGGGACCGGATCAGACTTGTTCTGTGAAGGGACGAACAATTCAGAGCAACCTGCACTTGATTCGCACGATCGTAGAGGGTGAAGACGACGATGAAGCCGCGCTGATCAATTTGGATCAGTCCAAGGCATTTGATAGATTTGGACCATGGCTACCTGGCTGTCCTGCAGGCCGCCGGATTCAAACCCGACTTCAGCCGCTGGATTAGCCTTCGTATCGCCTCCCCCAAGGCTGTGGTACAGGTGAACGGGAAGTTGTCAAGGCCAAGGCCTAGGTCGGTCCGACAGGGTTGTCCACTGTCTTCTCTCCTTTACGTCCTGGCGTTGGAGCCCTCCTTCGCCGGCTAAGGGACGAGACGGGCAGTCCGGTCCTACGTGGAATCGCAGCTCCTGGCGGAGCTCGAGCCAGGGTTTCCGCGTACGCCGATGACGTAACGACCTTTGTGTCCCCGCGGGGACATAGAGGCGGTACAGCAGGCGCTTGTACGGTACGAGAAGGTGACAGGGGCCAGAATTAACTGCGACAAGTCTTCCGGCTTGCGGTTAGGTGCCCGGGAAGGGTGCTTCTCCCGGGGCTCCTTCGACTGGACGGACGGGCCGGTCAAGCTCCTCGGAGTTTGGTTCGGTCCGGACTTACAGTTGGAGAAAAACTGGTCTGAAGTACTGGCAAAGGTCGGCGCGTCGGTCAAGGTTTGGCGTCGACGGGGTCTCTCCGTGAAGGGCTTGGCGGAGGTGTGCAACACATACCTCTTTCCCATGATCTCATCGGTTGTCAGTACTTTCCCCTTTGTGACGATCATGAGAAGGCGCTCGAGCGTTTATTCTCCTGCCTCTGGAGAGGACGCAAACACATGGTCGACAAAGGAGTCTGTTGCCTCCGTCCGTGTCAAGGGGGTCTGGGGATGCCACACTTGAGGAGCCACGTGCTCGCTTCGAGGTTGGCATTTCTCAGGCGCGCGTTGGAGGAAGATCGGTTGCTTGCGGGGGTAGTGAGGGACATGTTCCCTTGCCTTACCATCGCTCCCCCGACCCTATGGCTGACCGTCAGGCCTTGGGTGCGACCGAAATTCCTGCTCGAATGTCTGGCGGCCTTACAGGCCATTCCACGGTCCAGTGACCTTTCACAGCCTAGGAAACTCTTCTATCGGGGATTAGTGGAGGGTGCCGTGAAGGATAAGCTGTGGAGTAAGCTCGGCATGTCGAGAGTGGAGTACCGCTCTCATTGGTCTTGGGCGCCAGGCGCGGATTGGC
>JBBBDQ010027031.1:0-15914 GCA_037127315.1 Ascarosepion bandense | reverse complement strand
TAGCAAAAACGGATGTCCACTAAGGTTGAGAATGAGAGAAATCAAATAAAAAACCGGAAGGGAAATAGGTTCAGTGAGAGAGAAATTTGAGGGAAAATTGAAGAGAGAAATATATGAAGTGAGAGAGAAATTAGAAGCAAAACGGATGTCCACTAAGGTTGAGAATGAGAGAAATCAAATAAAAAACCGGAAGGAAATAGGTTCAATGAGAGAGAAATTTGAGGGAAAATAGAAGAGAGAAAAATATGAAGTGAGAGAGAAATTATAGAAGCAAAAACGGATGTCCACTAAGGTTGAGAATGAGAGAAATCAAATAAAAAATCCGGAAGGGAAATAGGTTCAGTGAGAGAGAAATTTGAGGGAAAAAGGAAGAGAGAAAAAATATGAAGTGAGAGAGAAATTAGAAGCAAAAAACGGATGTCCACTAAGGTTGAGAATGAGAGAAATCAAATAAAAAACCGGAAGGGAAATAGGTTCAGTGAGAGAGAAATTTGAGGGAAAATTGAAGAGAGAAAAATATGAAGTGAGAGAGAAATTAGAAGCAAAAACGGATGTCCAATTAAGGTTGAGAATGGAGAGAAATCAAATAAAAACCGGAAGGGAAATAGGTTCAGTGAGAGAAAAATTTGAGGGAAAATTGAAGAGAGAAAAATATGAAGTGAGAGAGAAATTAGAAGCAAAAACGGATGTCCACTAAGGTTGAGAATGAGAGAAACCAAATAAAAAACCGAAGGGAAATAGGTTCAGTGAGAGAGAAATTTGAGGGAAAATTGAAGAGAGAAAAATATGAAGTGAGAGAGAAATTAGAAGCAAAACGGATGTCCACTAAGGTTGCGAATGAGAGAAATCAAATAAAAACCGGAAGGGAAATAGGTTCAGTGAGAGAGAAATTTGAGGGAAAATGGAAGGGAGAAAAAAATGAAGTTAGAGAGAAATTAGAAGCAAAAACTGATGTCCACTAAGGTTGAGAATGAGAGAAATCAAATAAAACCGGAAGGGAAATAGGTTCAGTGAGAGAGAAATTTGAGGGAAAATGGAAGAGAGAAAAATATGAAGTGAGAGAGAAATTAGAAGCAAAAACGGATACCAATTAAGGTTGAGAATGAGAGAAATCAAATAAAAACCGGAAGGGAAATAGGTTCAGTGAGAGAGAAATTTGAGGGAAAATGGAAGAGAGAAAAATATGAAGTGAGAGAGAAATTAGAAGCAAAACGGATGTCCACTAAGGTTGAGAATGAGAGAAATCAAATAAAAAACCGAAGGGAAATAGGTTCAGTGAGAGAGAAATTTGAGGGAAATGGAAAAGAGAAAAAATATGAAGTGAGAGAGAAATTAGAAGCAAAAACGGATGTCCACTAAGGTTGACAATGAGAGAAATCAAATAAAAAACCGGAAGGGAAATAGGTTCAGTGAGAGAGAAATTTGAGGGAAAATTGAAGAGAGAAAAATATGAAGTGAGAGAGAAATTAGAAGCAAAAACGGATGTCCACTAAGGTTAAGAATGAGAGAAATCAAATAAAAAACCGGAAGGGAAATAGGTTCAGTGAGAGAGAAATTTGAGGGAAAATGGAAGAGAGAAAAATATGAAGTGAGAGAGAAATTAGAAGCAAAACGTATGTCCACTAAGGTTGAGAATGAGAGAAATCAAATAAAAAACCGGAAGGGAAATAGGTTCAGTGAGAGAGAAATTTGAGGGAAAATGAAGAGAGAAAAATATGAAGTGAGAGAGAAATTAGAAGCAACAACGGATGTCCTCTAAGGTTGAGAATGAGAGAAATCAAATAAAAACCGGAAGGGAAACAGGTCGTGAGAGAGAAATTTGAGGGAAAATGGAAGAGAGAAAAATATGAAGTGAGAGAGAAATTAGAAGCAAAAACGGATGTCCACTAAGGTTGAGAATGAGAGAAATCAAATAAAAAACCTGAAGGGAAACAGGTTCAGTGAGAGAGAAATTAGTGGAAAATGGAAGAGAGAAAAATATGAAGTGAGAGAGAAATTAGAAGCAAAAACGGATGTCCACTAAGGTTGAGAATGAGAGACATCAAATAAAAACCGGAAGGGAAATAGGTTCTGGTGGAGAGAAATTTGAGGGAAAATTGAAGAGAGAAAAAAATATGAAGTGAGAGAGAAATTAGAAGCAAAAAAAACGGATGTCCACTAAGGTTGAGAATGAGAGAAATCAAATAAAAAACCGGAAGGGAAATAGGTTATGAGAGATAACGAGGGAAAAATGGAAGAGAGAAATATATGAAGTGAGAGAGAAATTAGAAGCAGAAACGGATGTCCACTAAGGTTGAGAATGAGAGAAATCAAATAAAAACCGGAAGGGAAATAGGTTCAGTGAGAGAGAAATTTGAGGGAAAATTGAAGAGAGAAAAATATGAAGTGAGAGAGAAATTAGAAGCAAAAACGGATGTCCACTAAGGTTGAGAATGAGAGAAATCAAATAAAAACCGGAAGGGAAATAGGTTCAGTGAGAGAGAAATTTGAGGGAAAATGGAAGAGAGAAAAAATATGAAGTGAGAGAGAAATTAGAAGCAAAAACGGATGTCCACTAAGGTTGAGAATGAGAGAAATCAAATAAAAACCGGAAGGGAAATAGGTTCAGTGAGAGAGAAATTTGAGGGAAAATGGAAGAGAGAAAAATATGAAGTGAGAGAGAAATTAGAAGCAAAACGATGTCCTCTAAGGTTGAGAAGAGAGAAATCAAATAAAACCGGAAGGGAAACAGGTTCAGTGAGAGAGAAATTTTGAGGGAAAATGGAAGAGAGAAAATATGAAGTGAGAGAGAAATTAGAAGCAAAAACGGATGTCCACTAAGGTTGAGAATGAGAGAAATCAAATAAAAAACCGGAAGGGAAATAGGTTCAATGAGAGAGAAATTTGAGGGAAAATAGAGAGAAAAATATGAAGTGAGAGAGAAATTAGAAGCAAAAACGGATGTCCACTAAGGTTGAGAATGAGGAATCAAATAAAAATCCGGAAGGGAAATAGGTTCAGTGAGAGAGAAATTTGAGGGAAAATGGAAGAGAGAAAAATATGAAGTGAGAGAGAAATTAGAAGCAAAAACGGATGTCCACTAAGGTTGAGAATGAGAGAAATCAAATAAAAAACCGGAAGGGAAATAGGTTCAGTGAGGAGAGAAATTGAGGGAAAATTGAAGAGAGAAAAATATGAAGTGAGAGAGAAATTAGAAGTAAAAACGGATGTCCACTAAGGTTGAGAATGAGAGAAATCAAATAAAACCGGAAGGAAATAGGTTCAGTGAGAGAAAAATTTGAGGGAAAATTGAAGAGAGAAAAATATGAAGTGAGAGAGAAATTAGAAGCAAAAACGGATGTCCACTAAGGGTGAGAATGAGAGAAATCAAATAAAACCGGAAGGGAAATAGGTTCAGAGAGAAATTTGAGGGAAAATTGAAGAGAGAAAAATATGAAGTGAGAGAGAAATTAGAAGCAAAAACGGATGTCCACTAAGGTTGAGAATGAGAGAAATCAAATAAAAAACCGGAAGGGAAATAGGTTCAGTGAGAGAAAAATTTGAGGGAAAATTGAAGAGAGAAAAATATGAAGTGAGAGAGAAATTAGAAGCAAAAACGGATGTCCACTAAGGTTGAGAATGAGAGAAACCAAATAAAAACCGGAAGGGAAATAGGTTCAGTGAGAGAGAAATTTGAGGGAAAATTGAAGAGAGAAAAATATGAAGTGAGAGAGAAATTAGAAGCAAAAACGGATGTCCACTAAGGTTGCGAATGAGAGAAATCAAATAAAAAACCGGAAGGGAAATAGGTTCAGTGAGAGAGAGAAATTTGAGGGAAAATGGAAGGGAGAAAAAAATGAAGTGAGAGAGAAATTAGAAGCAAAAACTGATGTCCACTAAGGTTGAGAATGAGAGAAATCAAATAAAAACCGGAAGGGAAATAGGTTCAGTGAGAGAGAAATTTGAGGGAAAAATGGAAGAGAGAAAAATATGAAGTGAGAGAAATTAGAAGCAAAAACGGATGTCCACTAAGGTTGAGAATGAGAGAAATCAAATAAAAAACCGGAAGGGAAATAGGTTCAGTGAGAGAGAAATTTGAGGGAAAATGGAAGAGAGAAAATATGAAGTAGAGAGAAATTAGAAGCAAAACGGATGTCCACTAAGGTTGAGAATGAGAGAAATCAAATAAAAACCGGAAGGGAAATAGGTTCAGTGAGAGAGAAATTTGAGGGAAAATGGAAGAGAGAAAAATATGAAGTGAGAGAGAAATTAGAAGCAAAAACGGATGTCCACTAAGGTTGACAATGAGAGAAATCAAATAAAACCGGAAGGGAAATAGGTTCAGTGAGAGAGAAATTTGAGGGAAAAAATTGAAGAGAGAAAAAATATGAAGTGAGAGAGAAATTAGAAGCAAAAACGGATGTCCACTACGGTTGAGAATGAGAGAAAATCAAATAAAAAACCGGAAGGGAAATAGGTTCAGTGAGAGAGAAATTTGAGGGCAAATGGAAGAGAGAAAATTATGAAGTGAGAGAGAAATTAGAAGCAAAAACGGATGTCCACTAAGGTTGAGAATGAGAGAAATCAAATAAAACCGGAAGGGAAATAGGTTCAGTGAGAGAGAAATTTGAGGGAAAATGGTAGAGAGAAAAATATGAAGTGAGAGAGAAATTAGAAGCAAAACGGATGTCCAGTAAGGTTGAGAATGAGAGAAATCAAATAAAAACCGGAAGGGAAATAGGTTCAGTGAGAGAGAAATTTGAGGGAAAATGGAAGAGAGAAAAATATGAAGTGAGAGAGAAATTAGAAGCAAAAACGGATGTCCACTAAGGTTGAGAATGAGAGAAATCAAATAAAAACCGGAAGGGAAAAAGGTTCAGTGAGAGAGAAATTTGAGTGAAAATGGAAGAGAGAAAAATATGAAGTGAGAGAGAAATTAGAAGCAAAAACGGATGTCCACTAAGGTTGAGAATGAGAGAAATCAAATAAAAACCGGAAGGGAAATAGGTTCAGTGAGAGAGAAATTTGAGGGAAAATGGAAGAGAGAAAATATGAAGTGAGAGAGAAATTAGAAGCAAAAACGGATGTCCTCTAAGGTTGAGAATGAGAGAAATCAAATAAAAAACCGGAAGGGAAACAGGTTCCGTGAGAGAGAAATTTGAGGGAAAATGGAAGAGAGAAAAATATGAAGTGAGAGAGAAATTAGAAGCAAAACGGATGTCCACTAAGGTTGAGAATGAGAGAAATCAAATAAAAAAACCGGAAGGGAAACAGGTTCAGTGAGAGAGAAATTTGAGGGAAAATGGAAGAGAGAAAAAATATGAAGTGAGAGAGAAATTAGGAAGCAAAACGGATGTCCAGTAAGGTTGAGAATGAGAGACATCAAATAAAAAACCGGAAGGGAAATAGGTTCAGTGAGGGAGAGAAATTTGAGGGAAAATTGAAGAGAGAAAAATAGAAGTGGAGAGAGAAATTGTAGAAGCAAAAACGGATGTCCACTAAGGTTGAGAATGAGAGAAATCAAATAAAAACCGGAAGGGAAATAGGTTCAGTGAGAGATAAATTTGAGGGAAAAATGGAAGAGAGAAATATATGAAGTGAGAGAGAAATTAGAAGCAGAAACGGATGTCCACTAAGGTTGAGAATGAGAGAAACCAAATAAAACCGGAAGGGAAATAGGTTCAGTGAGAGAGAGAAATTTGAGGGAAAATTGAAGAGAGAAAAATATGAAGTGAGAGAGAAATTAGAAGCAAAAACGGATACCAAGGTTGAGAATGAGAGAAATCAAATAAAAAACCGGAAGGGAAATAGGTTCAGGAGAGAGAAATTTGAGGGAAAATGGAAGAGAGAAAATATGAAGTGAGAGAGAAATTAGAAGCAAAACGGATGTCCACTAAGGTTGAGAATGAGAGAAATCAAATAAAAAACCGGAAGGGAAATAGGTTCAGTGAGAGAGAAATTTGAGGGAAAATGGAAGAGAGAAAAATATGAAGTGAGAGAGAAATTAGAAGCAAAAACGGATGTCCTCTAAGGTTGAGAATGAGAGAAATCAAATAAACCGGAAGGGAAACAGGTTCAGTGAGAGAGAAATTTTGAGGGAAAAATGGAAGAGAGAAAATATGAAGTGAGAGAGAAATTGTAGCTAAAACGGATGTCCACTAAGGTTGAGAATGAGAGAAATCAAATAAAAAACCGGAAGGGAAATAGGTTCAATGAGAGAAATTTGAGGGAAAATAGAAGAGAGAAAAAATATGAAGTGAGAGAGAAATTAGAAGCAAAAACGGATGTCCACTAAGGTTGAGAATGAGTGAAATCAAATAAAAATCCGGAAGGGAAATAGGTTCAGGTGAGAGAGAAATTTGAGGGAAAAATGGAAGAGAGAAAAATATGAAGTGAGAGAGAAATTAGAAGCAAAAACGGATGTCCACTAAGGTTGAGAATGAGAGAAATCAAATAAAAAACTGGAAGGGAAATAGGTTCAGTGAGAGAAAAATTTGAGGGAAAATTGAAGAGAGAAAAATATGAAGTGAGAGAGAAATTAGAAGCAAAAACGGATGTCCACTAAGGGTGAGAATGAGAGAAATCAAATAAAACCGGAAGGGAAATAGGTTCAGTGAGAGAGAAATTTGAGGGAAAATTGAAGAGAGAAAAATATGAAGTGAGAGAGAAATTAGAAGCAAAAACGGATGTCCACTAAGGTTGAGAATGAGAGAAATCAAATAAAACCGGAAGGGAAATAGGTTCAGTGAGAGAAAAATTTGAGGGAAAATTGAAGAGAGAAAACAGAAGTGAGAGAGAAATTAGAAGAAAAACGGATGTCCACTAAGGTTGAGAATGAGAGAAACCAAATAAAAACCGGAAGGGAAATAGGTTCAGTGAGAGAGAAATTTGAGGGAAAATTGAAGAGAGAAAAATATGAAGTGAGAGAGAAATTAGAAGCAAAAACGGATGTCCACTAAGGTTGCGAATGAGAGAAATCAAATAAACCGGAAGGGAAATAGGTTCAGTGAGAGAGAAATTTGAGGGAAAATGAAGGAGAAAAAAATGAAGTGAGAGAGAAATTAGAAGCAAAACTCGATGTCCACTAAGGTTGAGAATGAGAGAAATCAAATAAAAAACCGGAAGGGAAATAGGTTCAGTGAGAGTGAAATTTGAGGGAAAATGGAAGAGAGAAAATATGAAGTGAGAGAGAAATTAGAAGCAAAAACGGATGTCCACTAAGGTTGGAGAATGAGAGAAATCAAATAAAAAAACCGAAGTGGAAATAGGTTCAGTGAGAGAGAAATTTGAGGGAAAATGGAAGAGAGAAAAATATGAAGTGAGAGAGAAATTAGAAGCAAAACGATGTCCACTAAGGTTGAGAATGAGAGAAATCAAATAAAAACCGGAAGGGAAATAGGTTCAGTGAGAGAGAAATTTGAGGGAAAATGGAAGAGAGAAAATATGAAGTGAGAGAGAAATTAGAAGCAAAAACGGATGTCCACTAAGGTTGACAATGAGAGAAATCAAATAAAAAACCGAAGGGAAATAGGTTCAGTGTGAGAGAAATTTGAGGGAAAATTGAAGAGAGAAAAATATGAAGTGAGAGAGAAATTAGAAGCAAACGGATGTCCACTACGGTTGAGAATGAGAGAAATCAAATAAAAACCGAAGGAAATAGGTTCAGTGAGAGAGAAATTTGAGGGCAAATGGAAGAGAGAAAAATATGTGAAGTGAGAGAGAAATTAGAAGCAAAAACGGATGTCCACTAAGGTTGCGAATGAGAGAAATCAAATAAACCGGAAGGGAAATAGGTTCAGTGAGAGAGAAATTTGAGGGAAAATGGTAGAGAGAAAAATATAAAGTGAGAGAGAAATTAGAAGCAAAAACGGATGTCCAGTAAGGTTGAGAATGAGAGAAATCAAATAAAAAACCGGAAGGGAAATAGGTTCAGTGAGAGAGAAATTTGAGTGAAAATGGAAGAGAGAAAAATATGAAGTGAGAGAGAAATTAGAAGCAAAAACGGATGTCCACTAAGGTTGAGAATGAGAGAAATCAAATAAAAACCGGAAGGGAAATAGGTTCAGTGAGAGAGAAATTTGAGGGAAAATGGAAGAGAGAAAAAAATATGAAGTGAGAGAGAGAAATTGTAGGCAAAAACGGATGTCCACTAAGGTTGAGAATGAGAGAAATCAAATAAAAAACCGGAAGGGAAATAGGTTCAGAGAGAGAAATTTGAGGGAAAATGGAAGAGAGAAAATATGAAGTGAGAGAGAAATTAGAAGCAAAACGGATGTCCACTAAGAAGTTGAGAATGAGAGAAATCAAATAAAAACCGGAAGGGAAATAGGTTCAGTGAGAGAGAAATTTGAGGGAAAATGGAAGAGAGAAAAATATGAAGTGAGAGAGAAATTAGAAGCAAAACGATGTCCTCTAAGGTTGAGAATGAGAGAAATCAAATAAAAAACCGGAAGGGAAACAGGTTCAGTGAGAGAGAAATGGAGGGAAAATGGAAGAGAGAAAATATGTGAAGTGAGAGAGAAATTAGAAGTAAAACGGATGTCCACTAAGGTTGAGAATGAGAGAAATCAAATAAAAACCGGAAGGGAAATAGGTTCAATGAGAGAGAAATTTGAGGGAAAATAGAAGAGAGAAAAATATGAAGTGAGAGAGAAATTAGAAGCAAAAACGGATGTCCACTAAGGTTGAGAATGAGTGAAATCAAATAAAAACTGGAAGGGAAATAGGTTCAGTGAGAGAGAAATTTGAGGAAAATGGAAGAGAGAAAAATATGAAGTGAGAGAGAAATTAGAAGCAAAACGCATGTCCACTAAGGTTGAGAATGAGAGAAATCAAATAAAACCGGAAGGGAAATAGGTTCAGTGAGAGAGAAATTTGAGGGAAAATTGAAGAGAGAAAATACATAGAGAGAGAAATTAGAAGCAAAAACGGATGTCCACTAAGGTTGAGAATGAGAGAAATCAAATAAAAATGGAAGGGAAATAGGTTCAGTGAGAAAATTTGAGGGAAAATTGAAGAGAGAAAAATATGAAGTGAGAGAGAAATTAGAAGCAAAAACGGATGTCCACTAAGGTTGAGAATGAGAGAAACCAAATAAAAAACCGGAAGGGAAATAGGTTCAGTGAGAGAGAAATTTGAGGGAAAATTGAAGAGAGAAAATATGAAGTGAGAGAGAAATTAGAAGCAAAAACGGATGTCCACTAAGGTTGCGAATGAGAGAAATCAAATAAAACCGGAAGGAAATAGGTTCAGTGAGAGAGAAATTTGAGGGAAAATGGAAGGAGAAAAAAATGAAGTGAGAGAGAAATTAGAAGCAAAACTGATGTCCACTAAGGTTGAGAATGAGAGAAATCAAATAAAAACCGGAAGGGAAATAGGTTCAGTGAGAGAGAAATTTGAGGGAAAATGGAAGAGAGAAAATATGAAGTGAGAGAGAAATTAAGCAAAAAACGGATGTCCACTAAGGTTGAGAATGAGAGAAATCAAATAAAAACCGAAGGGAAATAGGTTCAGTGAGAGAGAAATTTGAGGGAAAATGGAAGAGAGAAAATATGAAGTGAGAGAGAAATTAGAAGCAAACGGATGTCCACTAAGGTTGGTAGGAATGAGAGAAATCAAATAAAAACCGGAAGGGAAATAGGTTCAGTGAGAGAGAAATTTGAGGGAAAATGGAAGAGAGAAAAATATGAAGTGAGAGAGAAATTAGAAGCAAAACGGATGTCCACTAAGGTTGACAATGAGAGAAATCAAATAAAAAACCGGAAGGGAAATAGTTCAGTGAGAGAAATTTGAGGGAAAATTGAAGAGAGAAAAATATGAAGTGAGAGAGAAATTAGACAAAACGGATGTCCACCATGGTTGAGAATGAGAGAAATCAAATAAAAAACTGAAGGGAAATAGGTTCAGTGAGAGAGAAATTTGAGGGCAAAATGGAAGAGAGAAAAATATGAAGTGAGAGAGAAATTAGAAGCAAAAAACGGATGTCCACCAAGGTTGAGAATGAGAGAAATCAAATAAAAATGGAAGGGAAATAGGTTCAGTGAGAGAGAAAATTTGAGGGAAAATGGTAGAGAGAAAAATATGAAGTGAGAGAGAAATTAGAAGCAAAAACGGATGTCCAGTAAGGTTGAGAATGAGAGAAATCAAATAAAAAACCGGAAGGGAAATAGGTTCAGTGAGAGAGAAATTTGAGGGAAAATGGAAGAGAGAAAAATATGAAGTGAGAGAGAAAATTAGAAGCAAAAACGGATGTCCACTAAGGTTGAGAATGAGAGAAAATCAAATAAAAACCGGAAGGGAAAAGGTTCAGTGAGAGAGAAATTTGAGTGAAATGAAGAGAGAAAAATATGAAGTGAGAGAGAAATTAGAAGCAAAACGGATGTCCACTAAGGTTGAGAATGAGAGAAATCAAATAAAAAACCGGAAGGAAATAGGTTCAGTGTAGTGAGAGAAATTTGAGGGAAAATGGGAAGAGAGAAAATATGAAGTGAGAGAAATTAGAAGCAAAACGATGTCCTCTAAGGTTGAGAATGAGAGAACAAATAAAAAACCGGAAGGGAAACAGGTTCCGTGAGAGAGAAATTTGAGGGAAAATGGAAGAGAGAAAAATAGAGAGAAATTAGAAGCAAAAATTCTGGATGTCCACCAAGGTTGAGAATGAGAGAAATCAAATAAAAAACCGGAAGGGAAACAGGTTCAGGTGAGAGAAATTTGAGGGAAAATGGAAGAGAGAAAAATATGAAGTGAGAGAGAAATTAGAAGCAAAACGGATGTCCAGTAAGGTTGAGAATGAGAGACAACAACAAAAAAACCGGAAGGGAAATAGGTTCAGTGAGGAGAGAAATTTGAGGGAAAATTGAAGAGAGAAAAATATGAAGTGAGAGAGAAATTAGAAGCAAAACGGATGTCCACTAAGGTTGAGAATGAGAGAAATCAAATAAAAAACCGGAAGGGAAATAGGTTCAGTGAGAGAGAAATTTGAGGGAAAATGGAAGAGAGAAATATGAAGTGAGAGAGAAATTAGAAGCAAAACGGATGTCCACTAAGGTTGAGAATGAGAGAAATCAAATAAAAAACCGGAAGGGAAATAGGTTCAGTGAGAGAGAAATTTGAGGGAAAAATTGAAGAGAGAAAAATATGAAGTGAGAGAGAAATTAGAAGCAAAAACGGATGTCCAATAAGGTTGAGAATGAGAGAAATCAAATAAAAACCGGAAGGGAAATAGGTTCAGTGGAGAGAGAAATTTGAGGGAAAACTGGAAGAGAGAAAAATATGAAGTGAGAGAGAAATTAGAAGCAAAAACGGATGTCCTCTAAGGTTGAGAATGAGAGAAATCAAATAAAAACCGGAAGGGAAACAGGTTCTAGAGAGAAATTTTGAGGAAAAATGGAAGAGAGAAAAATATGAAGTGAGAGAGAAATTAGAAGCAAAAACGGATGTCCAATGTTGAGAATGAGAGAAATCAAATAAAAAACCGAAGTGGAAACAGGTTCAGTGAGAGAGAAATTTGAGGGAAAATGGAAGAGAGAAAAATATGAAGTGAGAGAGAAATTAGAAGCAAAAACGGATGTCCACCAAGGTTGAGAATGAGACATCAAATAAAAACCGGAAGGGAAATAGGTTCAGTGAGAGAGAAATTTGAGGGAAAAAAATTGAAGACAGAAAAGGCATGAGAGAGAAATTAGAAGCAAAAACGGATGTCCAGTAAGGTTGAGAATGAGAGAAATCAAATAAAAATTCGGAAGGGAAATAGGTTCAGTGAGAGAGAAATTTGAGGGAAAATTGGAGAGAGAAAAATATGAAGTGAGAGAGAAATTAGAAGCAAAAACGGATGTCCACTAAGGTTGAGAATGAGAGAAATCAAATAAAAACCGGAAGGGAAATAGGTTCAGTAGAGAGAGAAATTTGAGTGAAAATGGAAGAGAGAAAAATATGAAGTGAGAGAGAAATTAGAAGCAAAACGGATGTCCACTAAGGTTGAGAATGAGAGAAATCAAATAAAAACCGGAAGGGAAATAGGTTCAGTGAGAGAGAAATTTGAGGGAAAATGGAAGAGAGAAAAATATGAAGTGAGAGAGAAATTAGAAGTAAAAACGGATGTCCACTAAGGTTGAGAATGAGAGAAATCAAATAAAAACCGGAAGGGAAATAGGTTCAGTGAGAGAGAAATTTGAGGGAAAATTGAAGAGAGAAAAATATGAAGTGAGAGAGAAATTAGAAGCAAAAAAACGGATGTCCACGAAGGTTGGAGAATGAGAGAAATCAAATAAAAAACCGGAAGGGAAATAGGTTCAGTGAGAGAGAAATTTGAGGGAAAATTGAAGAGAGAAAATATGAAGTGAGAGAGAAATTAGAAGCAAAAACGGATGTCCACTAAGGTTGAGAATGAGAGAAATCAAATAAAAACCGGAAAAGGGAAATAGGTCTGGTGAGATAGAAATTTGAGGGAAAATTGAAGAGAGAAAAATACAGAAGTGAGAGAGAAATTAGAAGCAAAAACGGATGTCCACTAATGTTGAGAATGAGAGAAATCAAATAAAAAAATCGGAAGGGAAATAGGTTCAGTGAGAGAGAAATTTGAGGGAAAATGGAGGAGAGAAAAATATGAAGTGAGAGAGAAATTAGAAGCAAAAACGGATGTCCACTAAGGTTGAGAATGAGAGAAATCAAATAAAAACCGGAAGAGAAATAGGTTCAGTGAGAGAGAAATTTGAGGGAAAATGGAAGAGAGAAAAAATATGAAGTGAGAGAGAAATTAGAAGCAAAAACGGATGTCCACTAAGGTTGAGAATGAGAGAAATCAAATAAAAACCGGAAGGGAAATAGGTTCAGTGAGAGAGAAATTTGAGGGAAAATTGAAGAGAGAAAATATGAAGTGAGAGAAATTAGAAGCAAAAACGGATGTCCACTAAGGTTGAGAATGAGAGAAATCAAATAAAAACCGGAAGGGAAATAGGTTCAGTGAGAGAGAAATTTGAGGGAAAATTGAAGAGAGAAAATATGAAGTGAGAGAGAAATTAGAAGCAAAAACGGATGTCCACTAAGGTTGAGAATGAGAGAAATCAAATAAAAAACCGGAAGGGAAATAGGTTCAGTGAGAGTGAAATTTGAGGGAAAATGGAAGAGAGAAAAATATGAAGTGAGAGAGAAATTAGAAGCAAAAACGGATTTCCACTAAGTTTGAGAATGAGAGAAATCAAATAAAAAACCGGAAGGGAAATAGGTTCAGTGAGAGAGAAATTTGAGGGAAAATTGAAGAGAGAAAAATATGAAGTGAGAGAGAAATTAGAAGCAAAAACGGATGTCCACTAAGGTTGAGAATGAGAGAAATCAAATAAAAAACCGGAAGGGAAATAGGTTCAGTGAGAGAGAAATTTGAGGGAAAATGGAAGAGAGAAAAATATGAAGTGAGAGAGAAATTAGAAGCAAAAACGGATGTCCACTAAGGTTGAGAATGAGAGAAATCAAATAAAAAACCGGAAGGGAAATAGGTTCAGTGAGAGAGAAATTTGAGGGAAAATTGAAGAGAGAAAAATATGAAGTGAGAGAGAAATTAGAAGCAAAAACGGATGTCCACTAAGGTTGAGAATGAGAGAAATCAAATAAAAAACCGGAAGGGAAATAGGTTCAGTGAGAGAGAAATTTGAGGGAAAATGGAAGAGAGAAAAATATGAAGTGAGAGAGAAATTAGAAGCAAAAACGGATGTCCACTAAGGTTGAGAATGAGAGAAATCAAATAAAAAACCGGAAGGGAAATAGGTTCAGTGAGAGAGAAATTTGAGGGAAAATTGAAGAGAGAAAAATATGAAGTGAGAGAGAAATTAGAAGCAAAAACGGATGTCCACTAAGGTTGAGAATGAGAGAAATCAAATAAAAAAGCGGAAGGGAAATATGTTCAGTGAGAGAGAAATTTGAGGGAAAATGGAAGAGAGAAAAATATGAAGTGAGAGAGAAATTAGAAGCAAAAACGGATGTCCACTAAGGTTTAGAATGAGAGAAATCAAATAAAAAACCGGAAGGGAAATAGGTTCAGTGAGAGAGAAATTTGAGGGAAAATTGAAGAGAGAAAAATATGAAGTGAGAGAGAAATTAGAAGCAAAAACGGATGTCCACTAAGGTTGAGAATGAGAGAAATCAAATAAAAAACCGGAAGGGAAATAGGTTCAGTGAGAGAGAAATTTGAGGGAAAATGGAAGAGAGAAAAATATGAAGTGAGAGAGAAATTAGAAGCAAAAACGGATGTCCACTAAGGTTGAGAATGAGAGAAATCAAATAAAAAACCGGAAGGGAAATAGGTTCAGTGAGAGAGAAATTTGAGGGAAAATTGAAGACAGAAAAATATGAAGTGAGAGAGAAATTAGAAGCAAAAACGGATGTCCACTAATGTTGAGAATGAGAGAAATCAAATAAAAAACCGGAAGGGAAATAGGTTCAGTGAGAGAGAAATTTGAGTGAAAATGGAAGAGAGAAAAATATGAAGTGAGAGAGAAATTAGAAGCAAAAACGGATGTCCACTAAGGTTGAGAATGAGAGAAATCAAATAAAAAACCGGAAGGGAAATAGGTTCAGTGAGAGAGAAATTTGAGGGAAAATGGAAGAGCGAAAAATATGAAGTGAGAGAGAAATTAGAAGCAAAAACGG
Organism: Ascarosepion bandense; assembly: GCA_037127315.1. Classification (NCBI taxonomy): domain Eukaryota; kingdom Metazoa; phylum Mollusca; class Cephalopoda; order Sepiida; family Sepiidae; genus Ascarosepion; species Ascarosepion bandense. The sequence goes on along the minus strand of JBBBDQ010027031.1, from coordinate 1,295 downwards.
ATGTCCACTAAGGTTGAGAATGAGAGAAATCAAATAAAAAACCGGAAGGGAAATAGGTTCAGTGAGAGAGAAATTTGAGGGAAAATTGAAGAGAGAAAAATATGAAGTGAGAGAGAAATTAGAAGCAAAAATGGATGTCCACTAAGGTTGAGAATGAGATAAATCAAATAAAAAACCGGAAGGGAAATAGGTTCAGTGAGAGAGAAATTTGAGGGAAAATGGAAGAGAGAAAAATATGAAGTGAGAGAGAATTAGAAGCAAAAACGGATGTCCACTAAGGTTGAGAATGAGAGAAATCAAATAAAAAACCGGAAGGGAAATATGTTCATTGAGAGAGAAAGTTGAGGGAAAATTGAAGAGAGAAAAATATGAAGTGAGAGAGAAATTAGAAGCAAAAACGGATGTCCACTAAGGGTGAGAATGAGAGAAATCAAATAAAAAACCGGAAGGGAAATAGGTTCAGTGAGAGAGAAATTTGAGGGAAAATTGAAGAGAGAAAAATATGAAGTGAGAGAGAAATTAGAAGCAAAAACGGATGTCCACTAAGGTTGAGAATGAGAGAAATCAAATAAAAAACCGGAAGGGAAATAGGTTCAGTGAGAGAGAAATTTGAGGGAAAATGGAAGAGAGAAAAATATGAAGTGAGAGAGAAATTAGAAGCAAAAACGGATGTCCACTAAGGTTGAGAATGAGAGAAATCAAATAAAAAACCGGAAGGGAAATAGGTTCAGTGAGAGAGAAATTTGAGGGAAAATGGAAGAGAGAAAAATAGGAAGTGAGAGAGAAATTAGAAGCAAAAACGGATGTCCATTAAGGTTGAGAATAAGAGAAATCAAATAAAAAACCGGAAGGGAAATAGGTTCAGTGAGAGAGAAATTTGAGGGAAAATGGAAGAGAGAAAAATATGAAGTGAGAGAGAAATTAGAAGCAAAAACGGATGTCCACTAAGGTTGAGAATGAGAGAAATCAAATAAAAAACCGGAAGGGAAATAGGTTCAGTGAGAGAGAAATTTGAGGGAAAATTGAAGACAGAAAAATATGAAGTGAGAGAGAAATTAGAAGCAAAAACGGATGTCCACTAAGGTTGAGAATGAGAGAAATCAAATAAAAACCGGAAGGGAAATATGTTCAGTGAGAGAGAAAGTTGAGGGAAAATTGAAGAGAGAAAAATATGAAGTGAGAGAGAAATTAGAAGCAAAAACGGATGTCCACTAAGGGTGAGAATGAGAGAAATCAAATAAAAAACCGGAAGGGAAATAGGTTCAGTGAGAGAGAAATTTGAGGGAAAATTGAAG